>CM029776.1:30699726-30779978 GCA_017562165.1 Ectropis grisescens | reverse complement strand
AACGTTATTTTTGACGTGTTGTTGCGATTTGTAGTTATTTGTTCGTATCACGTAACAACACGTTAATTTTACAATCTAGCAAGTAGACATTAGAGCGACGATATTAAGTTTCGAATAGACAACTAAAATGAACGGTATAATGCCTCTGTTAGAATAGCAAATATGAGATCAGAGATCGAAATAAGTACTAGTCTCATGGATCGTACATATGTATGAGAGTCACATAGTATTTTGTATTTAGAATCTATATTTCAATTTTAAAATTTGTATGCAAAATACAATAAGTAATAAATAGTTTCATATCGAACAGGTTTGATTCTTACTGTTTTTATCGTATTCGCATGTTTACCAGGGCTTACTTTAACGCTACTTACGAGTGCATTCAATAAATATACAGTTTCCAAGTGTACAATTAGCATTAAGTACAGTCTGGAATAAAACTGTAGGCTATTACTCCCCAAAAAAAACAGAGTCCCCGTGGGAATGACCGTTCTTTAAATTATACGAGGAAGAAACCGCGGGCTGATGATAGCAGTAAATAAAACTAATGGTCCACAGAACACATTCAGTCGTGTCATGAGTGGGGGATCGAATCCACGAATGGCCGACTCACTGCCACAGCATCAGTGATCAGACTATCAGAGAGTATCATAGAAATATTGAAAATGAGCAGGATAGCAGCCCCGTCCAGCCCGCGTGTCAACACGCACTCCAATACGCACTCCATTTTACGAGCGACGTCTGAATAGGCCCTGTTTATGGACCGAGTTCAGACCGCAGTATAGACACCATAACAGTAGATTAGCAAACACCAGAGGCACCACTGAGCTCCGGACGACAGCCGAAATGATATAGGACAGAACAGTCACTAGACTAGGACGTATTTCCCAATGAATTATCCAGAGAATTCAGAGACAACCCTTAACATCTGGTTATTAGCAATCAATTTTGAATATAAGAGGGTTTTCAGAAGTTGCTCCAATGACAAAAATAAATTCTCTTATGGTAGAGCTATAGCAAGAAAACAGCTTCTAAAGCAATACCCGTTATGCTATGGGTATTTTCTTTACTTTCATTTCAAATTTACGTTTGTAATATTTAAAACAATTGCGTTAGGGGTGTTTAAAATGTTTAATTTAATGCATCATACTTGTTATTAAAGTTGATGCAACATTGGAAGGTATAATTTAAAAATTATTTCAGAATTGGCACCATAGTTAAAATAATTTGTACATCATCATTACTATATCATCTTTATTTAGTAGTAACGATGGAGATTTATAATGTAAACACTATACAGGACATAAGGATGGAGATATAGGTTGTACAACGAATGAAAGTCCTGCGCTAGTGTTCTGAAAAGAGTTTTAGTGTTCACATCTCAGGAATCTTACACATCTGTTCTTTCCCTAATCCATGTCATGATCCTCATAAAAACCGATATAGCAAGTTAAATTGTACGATAATTTGTAGTAGCTGGCCCCTAGACCAGCAGTGGTTAATTTTAAATACCTATAAACATTTTTACAGGTTTATTTTATTGCCATGTGTAGATTTCAAACTGCAATAATACACGGGATCGAGAACGCACTGCATTAAATTGTCTATATTTAAAATGGCCATATAGGATTTGTAAACAAGACTATTTCATGTTATGGTTTGCTGAAATGGAGCAAAAAATAAAATAGTATAAGACAAGATGGTGGTCTATTTCCAGGCATATTAAAAAGGATGCAACATTCCAAAAAATAACAATATAACATTCTGTGATTTAACAATCTCAGAAATGGTTAATTGTGGGAGAAGAGTTTACCACAATTTACGATTCAAGTCTTGATATTTTATACTAAAAATAAAATAGGTACAAACCTCAGATGAAACACCTCGTACAAACTTACATTTTTTACGTTCAATTATTTAGCTGAGCTTATTTTTATTCATCGAAGACCGATTCGCAATTTTTTTTTAAATCTAGTAATTGTATACATCCATTAGCTATATATTTACTACGAAACATGCTGTATCATTGGAGAGTACCTAGCCATATTATTTGTACAGTTATTAATTGTTTGTTTAATCCCAAAGTTAAACATAGATGTACAAGTGTATCACCACCACATGCAATACCGGTGAAGGAAACACATCCTGATGAAGCATGTTTCAAGAATGTTTTGTAGTTATGCGACATCCAACCCCCACTGGACTAGTGTAGTAGTTGTAGTGGTCTTGACTCCTTGCGAGAAACGACCCCAAGACCCAGCAGGAAGATTTAGTACTCTCTTATGCTTGCGTAAGTTGGTTCTCGGCATCACGTTGCATGTAATCAGTCATCATCATCACGGAACGGTCTTGCACCCAGCAGTTTCCAGCGATCTTTGTGAGGTCATCTGTCCATCTAGTGGGAGGCCGTCCAACACTGCGTCTTCCGGTTCGTGGTCGCCACTCGAGAACCTTTCTTCCTCATCGGTTGCCAGATCTGCGAGCGATGTGGCCTGCCCATTGCCATGTATGTAATCAGCATTTTACTAATATTCTACTGAATAGCTCCTTTGCTTAACGTCCGCCCTAAGTGTCCTAACCGTCGCCGTTTGTTCCACATACCCGTGGCCTACATATACGTCACTAATCGAATAGTGCGTCATAATGGTCACCGTCGCCGCAGTATAACCCATAGTTTCTACGTAACTAATCGTCGATGGGACACTGCGTGACAGATTGCACCCATAAAAACTACGGTTCAATCTGTGGCACCGCCATAGTAACTATGACTCAGTCTCGTCGAAGAACGCGCTTTCCCGTTAGAACATTGTGGACTGGGAAACTGTAGTTTTCTTGCGATAAAACTTGCGGTTCGTGGTTAGTGTTTTTTTTTGGTTTGGTAACTCGCAAAATGTCAAGAGACGATAATAGAATGACTACGACTACTATGACGTTCTATAAAGGTTTGACGGAGGATTGGTTCCACTTTCGTAATTAAAACGTCTAGAACGTGCGTTGCCTGAGTGGGTCTTTCCCAATGATTACAATGATGTCTTCAAATCTAAGTAAGGGGGTGCCATCGTATACCGCGTCGTCGCTTAACATCAAGTGCAAATCTATCATTAATAAAATTAAACTACGGATAGAGTTCTACGAAAACAATTTAAATAATAGTACATTCAATAGTTTCGGTGAGCAGCGGGTACCTCGCGAGGCGCAGCTTGTTAAAAATAATAATGTATCATATTAGTGTAAAAGAAGACAAGATTTAATTTTCAAAAAATTCACCGTCATAATACTCCAATACCTGGTTGACCGAGCTTTGCTCGGTTTAAATGCGTTTATAAAGGGCTCCAAGAAAAAAAAGAACAAAAAGAATGTAACCAACAGGATTCGAACCGGGGCACGTTGACTCCGAGGGCGAGCATATTCCGTCTGAGCCATTTAGACTTAAAAAACAGTGGCAAAATAAGTTATCGTATTCTAATGACATTGTAGGAGTTTTTCATTGTCTAAAAACGCGCATAAAATGATGTTTTTTTAAAAATAAAACCTAGCTAGATCGATTTATCGTCCCGAAACCCCCTGTATACATAATTTCATGAAAATCGTTCGAGCCCTTTCCGAGATTCAGATTCTATATATATATATACCTACAAGAATTGCTCGTTTAAATGTATAAGATAAGATACCATATTTCTCGTTCGTTAGCTACCTACAGTAGTCTAGCGCTGGCCGACATGTCGTCTCTAACCGGTATGCCATTGTTTGAGTGAAAATATGTTAATTTGTCACTACCTTCGACCTACTGAGTCAAAGGTACAGCTGTTCAGTGCTACTTTCCAGCTAAGGAGAGGGTTTCACTGTCGTAAACAATCACGGCATTTACACGAGACTGTGTTCTGTGTAGACTGTGTAGGTACAGTGAGAGGTAGCGCAGTTCTATCCGTTGATCGAGGTTCGATTCCGACCAAACTGATTGATCGATTACGTTGTCCTTTACTTTATATTTTATACTAGTTTTACCCGCGACTTCGTCCGCGCGAAATTATACTAAATGTTTAGATGAAACTGTAACTCAGGCAGTATTTATTTTTACTTATTTTAAGAATAAAAGTGTACTAAAAACCGCTTATATAATATATTTTTTTATACAATATCATCATCAAGCTTGCTTAGTTTGGAGTGAGATGGTGCTGTGTGGGAAATTACCATCAATATTTATTTATTTATTAATGTTTCAGTTGTTTAGGTGTGAAATCATAATTCCAGTTGCCGTTTTTTTTTTGGGGTAAATTGTGTTATTCCAGGCTATAATCCAACTGTAGGTATTCCAAATTTCAACCCGATCCGTTCAGAAGTTCCGTCGTGGTTGAGCAACAAATACGCAAATATCTTATCTTTGACATTTATAACGAAGTTATAAATTAGCAGCAAACTAGCAGCGCCCCATGGTTTTACGTTCGTAAATTCCGTTATTGTAGATGTATATGTGATAGTATTTGTATGTGATAGTCCAGACTGTTTCTATATTATTTAACAGATTTCAAGATCTCTTCAGTATTATTTTGCGTGAAAGTAGATAACAAACATACTCACAAACTTTGCGTTTATTATGTTATTATGTACTAGTGTTTTCCCATGACTTCGTCACGTAAATTTAGAAAATGGTTCCTGAGCAACTCTGCATTATTTCGAGATGAAAAGCCTATGTATTCCAGAATTCCAGACTATAATTTTATCGAGCAATAAACTTTCAATGGTCTGATTAAATCGAGCAGCGCAGTTCCCTAGCACTACCTAGTGATTCGGACTCTTCAAGTTCAAATAGTTGCGTGCTTACAGCTTAGATAAAGTAAATAGCTTAGATAATGTAAAGTAACCCCTTTGCTTGTTTGCCTATGCAGGCGTACTTCTTATCATCGACCGCATCGATATAAATCAATGGATGTAGCCTCCCAAACTTCAGGTGCACGGAATTATGTTATCGTTGGGAGAGTGAGCTCACTCTTTCCGTTTTAGTCGGCTGGAGCGGTGAACGCCGGACGTTTATACCTATCGCTATTCGTTGTCATCAACCAAAATAAGTGGAATCGCAACATTCTAGGGGTCAGGTAGATTGGTAGTTGTAAACCACTCACGCTACACACAGAGACGAACTTTGTAAACATTATGAAGGTCCTAAGGACATATTTTTTTAACCCCCGACCAAAAAAAGGGATGTTATAAGTTTGACGTCGATGTCTGTCTGTGTGTGTGTCTGTCTGTCTGTGTGTCTGTCTGTGGTAGTAGAGCTCAAATGGATGGGCCGATTTCAATGCGGTTTTTTTATTTGAAGGTTAATATCCGTGCGGATGTTTTTAGCTATGTTTGGTTAATATCTATTCAAGATGGCCGCCTCCACAAAATGGCGGACATAATTTTTCTTCACAACCTACCTCAATATGAAAGTATCAAAGTATGAAGTATCAAATGAAAGGGCTTGACTAGTAAAATACTGTACATTATAATAAAAATCAAATCCAAGATGGCCGCCACCACAAAATGGCGAATCATGTTATTTTTCACGACTACCTCAATATATCAAACGAAAGGGCTTTACTAGTAGAATACTTTGCACTATATGACAAACTTCAAATCCAAAATGGTCGCTACCACAAAATGGCGAAATACATTTCTTTTTTCACAACTCTCTTAATATGGGTATCAAATGAAAGGGATTTACTAGTAGACTGTTGTACAGATAACAAATCCGAGGTAGTCGGGGGTGAAACAAAATTTTTATTTTGCTCTTGTGATTTATATCGATGATCGGTCACAGGTCTTGCTCGTGCCACGCTATACCTACCAAACATTTATTTTCTGTTTTTAAATAGCTTTTCACCAAACGTTATATAAACATTCTAACCATTCAAATCATCCATCCATTTGGAATCCCTCTAAAAATCTCAACGTAAAGAAACCAAATCCCCAGAACGAATGGTCAGCGGCTTAGGACTCGAAAATTAATGCGTTCGGAAGTCGCTACCGACTGTCTCCGTAATCTGATTTTTATGAGTAGGTTTTGGAAGTTTTTTTACGAGTTTGGAATGGTTAGGAATGGTGGACACTGGGCGGAAAAGAAATTAGGTACATATTATGTTTTGAGATATCATGTTTGTTCAGTGCGCTAGTATAAATATCGTTTTTAATGTTACTATGCTAACGCATGTACATAGACTTAAATACATGAAGCATACTCTCAGTTTGCCTGGTGTCGATTTACATTAGGTATGATGACCAGAAACTCCGCTAAAGTCCGCTGATGTTAAAGACGATGATATTGACAATTATTATCAGTTTGTCAATCATATGGTGACCTGGAAGATATCAAATTTCAGCGACAAGACCGCCAGTTGTTCCACAGGTCTTCTTGTTTTCCAATGTTGTATATTCATTTATTGGTGTGAGCAATAAATACTTACCAATGAATGTAAACCCTTATATTAATACTATAAATCTCATAGTTTGGATGTTTGTTCCAAAGTCACGTCGAAACGGCCGAACGGGTCGGGTTGAAATTTTGACAGTCAGACAGACTATAGTCTGGAATAATACATTAGTTAATTTTTATTGCGTGAAATAACAGTAACGGGAAATACGCGGGTAAAACCGCAGGGTGCTGGTAGTATATGTCTAAAATTACTAAGATTGTTAGTAAGTTCAAACCATCCGAGAATACAGGCATGGACAGGTAGTGTGCACAGCCCTCATGTGCGGTCACCTTTACCCGTGGCTTATGACCGCACAGCATAAATATGTCGCGCGACAGCCGTAAAACCACTGGAGCATGGGATCACTGCCCATTACACTTGATTATCCCTTCAAAACGGCGCGAGAAATAAGCTGAAAGCGGTTTCAAACGAAAGAATACATGGATAGAAAGAACTCTTTATTGCATTGAATTTCTAAATATACAGAAAACCCCTAAAATAAAGTAGAAATTGGTAATCTAATAGCGATTTCTTCCAGGCAACTGTAGAAAGAGATATGAATAGAGGGGGCGGCACAGCTGACGTTCATATTCCCAAACATTACTTCATTAGGTATTTCGTCGTAATTAGGTATAGGGCAAAAGATTATGTTTTGATTTCATTTTACTCCAGAATTTTGCAGCTTTCTGGATCGCGAAAGCCTTGAGTAAGTCTTCGGATTACTCCAGAAAGGCACACAAAATGTTTAAGTCTCTATTCTTTATGTCCATAGTTTTGGACAGGGGTGGACGTCTGTGCATCTTTGTGTGGCAAAGTTCCTAAACGAAAAACCCGATTTTAATGCGGTTTTTGAAGGTGGAGTGTTTGCTTAAACCAATAAATACACCGATCAACATGTAGTTTTGCGGCGATGTTCAGAACTTTTAAAATTCTTTTACGGATAAGGTGGTTACGAAACATCGCTACCGCCTATGCCGTAGACATTTTTTAGAAAAATCCACGACTAATATTATAATTGATGGAGCGACTAACGCGACGTAAAGCAACATTATAGCGACATATCACTCCATTCATCTTTCATTAGTTATTTATGGCTTTTTTAATGAGATAAACTGTTTAATTGTGATTTAGGCTCAGGTTTCTGAGATTCAGTCGAGATTTGGCTGCCTTTGAACGACCGAAATGCTTAAAATATTTAGGAGTTGACATTTTTATGAGACATTCTAAACATTATGACTAATATGGAAAATAATGTCATGCAGAGCAACAATTTACCAGTGATTTATTGGATTCCGAAGTTTTGTCAAAACCCGAAACCACCTGACATTTTTGTATTTTTTGAATTGAATGCCAGGTGATTTTGAGAAAGTCTTAAGTAAAATTTCACAATATTATGTCAATTAATAGGATTCCAGGCCTGTTTGTGTGTGTGATGTCAATGTCAAATGTTACCATCAAATCAACGTGACATCTTTGCCCGTTAGTAACCATGGACAAATTATTGAAGCCTGGCATTTAGAAAGGAAGATACTCTGACGATTTCGTTATGATTTATGGTAACGGTGTCGAAGATCTCTCTCGAGTACTATCGTTTCCAACGCGATTTCATCAAGAGCGGTCGAGCAACCCAAACATGGTGTCTCTCATTATCAGATCGCGTGCGCTCGCGCAGCTCAGACACGATTACTTTGAAAGTGTAAATAATTCTGATTGCGATTACGGTTGCCAGTTATAGAAGTATTGATGGTTTTTGTTCGAAAAAAATTGTTGTAAGGGAATGTTTAACCTACAATTAGATCTAACAGATTGCTGAATCTTTGCTACTATTGTACTATTGTACTTTTTCGTGATGGATTTTATCAACATGAAATATTTTTTTTTTAAAGAAGCCTATATTTATTTTTACAGCTGCCTGTTGTAAATAAAAGTTGAAGAAAAAACATTTTTTTAGATTTGAAATTTCAATTTCAAACATTTATATTTGGTGCTTCCTAAAATATCCTGTAAGTAGATTTTTTTTGAGCTATTCGAGTTAATGTGTCATAATGTGAAAAAAATCTGTGAGCGACAATAGTGTATGTTACTGTCTGTCGTGTCTATCAACGGCGAACGTGGTTAATTTCGATAAGGCGACAAGTGAATAAGATTTTATTGGGGAAATTGAGACTGCACCTGGCAACTCCGATTACGCTAATCGATAGTTTCCCAAGTGGCCCGGCTTGCAGGTCGCGGGGTCGTGGGAACCGGGGACTTGCACTTTCGTTGCGCGCGCGCCGCCTAGTCTGCGCCGAGTAATCGGCCATCAGGCGCGGACCAGCTGAATAGGGAAAGCTACGGAAGCAGGCTAGACGTAGCGCGTTTTATTAAACCGAATTAATATCTTGCTGTCTTCAAATCGAGAGTGAATCGGTTTCTTCTAGGTAACCACCCTCCATCGTAGACCGCATCGTCGCTCAACATCAAGCGAGATGGCAGTCAAGTTAAACCTATAATAAGTTAATGTAAAAAAAACGAAATGGAAAAGGGATGTTACAGAGAGTGTCAGAAGTTTAATGTGTATGTGTTTCTCTGTATCTATAGCGTCGTAATTCCCTAAGGGATGATTTCTATTCGTTTTAGCGTCAACTGTTGAAATTCCGTAAATTTAAAGTGTTGCGAATCATAAACACACACTAAATCACCTAACATCAGACAATTCGTGGTTTAATGCTAGGCTAGCATTAAACCACGAATTGTCTGATATATATGTATATATATATGTTGTACACAAAAAGTTCTTAGTTATAGTTTGTCGAGAATTTTTTTTTATCTATACTAATATTATAAAGCTGAAGAGTTTGTTTGTTTGAACGCTAGGATCTCGGGAAGTACTGGTCCGAAATGAAAGACTCTTTTTCTATTGGATAGTCCATTTATCGAGGAAGGTTATAGGCTATAGAACATAACGCTACTATTAATAGAAGCAGAGCATGAATCAAGAATGTAATAAAATCGGGAAAAATATTCCTCCTTTCTCCTCCTTCCTTTTTGAGAGTTTTCGTACGTTTCGTGCTTTGACATGACACATGACAGCATGTATGATTGCGTCATTGAATATAAACCTTTGCCACAGATTACATACCTCACCTTTGCTCACAGATTAAACATCTCCCTTTGCTAATCAAATTTGTTTCTAAATCTGAGTTGGTACGACCATTTTCCGACAGGTGGCGTAGCAGGTAGCTGAAGAGGTGTTTTGTTTGAAAGCGATATTCTCAGGAATGAATGAACCGATTTCAGTCATTCTTTCACCGTTGTATATGTACGGGATCCTGATGAGTGCTATATAATGTACCACGGGCGAAGCCGGGGCGGACATCTAGTAAATTATATCCTGCTTTTCAAGCTACGGACGCTATAGGGTTAAAACTGTTAAAACTGGACTGCATGGTCAGTTGGTCACTCACCATAATGGGAGAGATAGTAAGAGACCATGAGTATGAGAGAAAGAGTCGGAAATTAACATTCTGTCGAACGAAAAACTGAACCTATCTTAGTATCTTATTAGTCCAGTTTCTCTATGCAACCTCCTTGGGAATGTTTTCTATAAATTGACAAGACCATAGACAAACGCCAGCGATGACAATACATCATCAACAGCCCACTAAATGTTCCCACTGCTGAGACTCAGGCCTTCTCTCGCAAGAAGAGAGTTAAGGCCACAATCCACCACGCTGGCCCAGTGCGGGTTGGTGGAGGACACATGACTTCGAAAAGTTCTGGGTACATGTCGGTTTCCTCACGATGTTTTCATTAACCGTTTTAAGTTAGCGGCATTACGCACATGACTTCGAAAATACAGTGATGCGTGTGGGATTTGAACCCGGGTTCTCCGGTCGGCAGGCGCTTTTCTCCCGACTAGACCAGCCGTAACTTCAATGACATTTACTCATATGACTCATGATGACAATACATACAATAGGTAAAAGATGTCATCACTTTTATCAAAATAAATAGTTACGTACTAAATATTTTGAAATATTCTTTATTGTACGTTGGTGGAAATACTGTGTATGAACTATGAAATAAATTCACACGATAGTAATTAAACTCTTATCTTAATCGCGACGTAGGGCTTAATAAACCGTTATTTTTTACGAGTTTTGTAAAACGTCTTTTTAATTACCGTTTCGTGGTTAACATAAAAGATAAACAAGTGACAATGGTTAACAAAATGACAATATTTGACAAAATAATAACTCAGGAAAGCGGGACGTTATTTCGCTGAATTTCAAGGAAAGGGTAGGTATCTACATTTTCAATTTTGGAAAGTAAAAATACTGCTAAAATTCGTCATTTCGAAATTCACAGTCCTTTCAATCAAATTTGGATTTTTTATTGTTTTTTATGCCTAAAAAAAAAAAACTGACAAATTCGTAATCACGATTTTAGCAGTAAATATTTTATTTTTACTTTACTTTAAGAAAATGTAGATACGCTCATCTAGCTCTTACACCGCGATTTAAAGGAACCTTTGCCCAGCGCCGACTTATGTTGCTCAAACAGTATCTACAATAAAATAAGTTTATCTGCGCATTAACAAAAGAATTGGGTTAATTACGAATTATTACATCAAGCATTCAAGTCTAATGTAATGCATTTCACGCTCTACAATTCTAGAAATCTTCTACACGGCCCAAACAAGCGTAAACAGCCTACGAGAATATCAATGAAGTTTTCTAATTTTCGCATCATTACCTCTAAGCGTAGATTAATGCATAGTTGAATATTTGATGAACATTATACTGACAAACTTTTAAGTAGTCGATCAAGTGATAGTACTAAAGTATTTGTGGTGGTACTCTGCAGAGCCGCTTTGGGAACACCACACTTTTGCCAATCATCCTACCGTCATTCTACTTAATGTTTACACATTAATACTTTCCGGTTTAAAAGACAATGTTTCCAGAGAAATTAGAGAGCAAAAAGAGAAATCATTTTACAACACAGGGTAACAAGTTCAGCGTGGTGCAGTGATTTCACCATGTTCAGCAGCTGTGTGGCGCTGTTTGTACCGGAATGCCCTTTAACACTATTAAGCGAATGACTTGCATGTGTCGTCACAATAATATCATATAATAAACCAAAATCTTTACTACTTGTTCATCAAAAAAAGTGTATTTCGTTAAAACTACGATGGTGGCGTTCCCTATCAATTGAAAAACTAAGTTGTAGCATAAGTCGTATTTAATGTTGTATCAACAGGTTTGGGAAGCAGCTGCGGGCATACCCGTAGAATAAATGATAGTACATTATGATGTAACACTACGTTTGACAATTTATGGATGCGCTTTGCGGAGCCACTAGCAAAGATATCAACTATGCTAGTATTTCATCTAGTTTCACTTAAGACCCGACTTCAGGCAAGTAAGTAAACTTGTATAGTAAGTAACTTTTTAAGGTAGAAACGACTACCCATTTGCACGCAGTTTCCATTGAGTCTCTACTTGAAAAGTATCTACAAAAATTATGTAAGATTTGACTATTTGAAAGAATAAGATTTTTTATGTTTGACGTTGACGTCACATCTGAGAAATAATCATTACTTGTTTGCAATCGTAATAAACCCGAAGGAATAGTGGATTATCCTAAGGTTGCCTGGAAGAGATCGCTATTAGTGGTAAGGCCGCCGATTGTAACACTAGTTTTTATTGTTTTTCTTATCCTGAATACGTGTTTTTCTTTGTTTTTGGTGTGTACAATAAAGAGTATCTATCTATCTATCATTATGTTCTTGACACCAAACATAATATTTTGAAGTCACTAGTCGGGAACTTTTGAAATCTTTTTACCCCTGTACGTCATTTTACTGCGCTGAATTATCGAGAGTTTATTATCAGCAGTGTCTTTAAACGTCGATGTATCTATATGAGACATTTATTTTGTCTCAGATCTATTATTGTTTCCACCTATTTTGCCCGAATTTTGAGGTATAACCTCTCTCCCTCAAGTCAGGTCAGGCATATTTGTAACTGACAGCTTCTTATGACGTAGTCTAGGATAATGAGAATGAGCTTGGCTAGAGATACATACTGAGTAACGATTTGCAAAAATGATCTATCCGTAGCCTAGCTACCTGCAAGCCAAGTCTGTGGCCAATGAGTGGTATTGAGCGGTGCAAAGTTCGATGCACTCCGGGGGGCGTTCCGAACTTGTCACGGAATCGCTACCGACACAATTATCGCATCTAGACCACTCTCACTGCGGCAAAAAGTACAACGAGAAGCAAAGAAAGCCCGAGCAGGTGCGGCCCCATTTCACTTTCCAATGACTTATCTTCCGAACCCGCTCCAAGCGAAACCAGACTCTCTCCATGACAAAATATAACTCATTTAACTTTGAAATTTGACCGCCCTGAGTCAGTGGGCACTTCATTATCAAGATTTACGAGAAACCCTTTAAAAGCGGTTAATTGTAAGTTCATTTTCACTTTCTAACAAAATTTGTGTTTATTTGTAGACATTTTTTTTGGAATCATTGTAAATGTACCTGCAGTGCATACTTTTATTAAATAGAAAAAACAAACAACGAATATTATTAATTGCTAAATCTGATGTTACAGAACAAAAACAGTCAAATTCGAAATCTTTACTTTTTTGACTAGCCACAAAATGTCGCTCGCGGCTTCCTAATTTAAAAGCATTGCAAATAAAGTAATAAATAACGCCCAAGTTAAGAATAAGCTAGTCGAATTTAAATTGCATTTCTAAATTACAGACGATTCCGCGGTCAAAACTATCGTTTACATCTCAATTGTGGCCCATAGACTGCGGCTCATAAGCGGCCATTGTGGCGGGGATGCGCGCGCAAGAAGCGACCGCCTAATGATGGACCATTTAGCGCAATATCGCGTCGATCCAATTGAGACGTCGGCCACATTCTGACAGATCTCTCTTTTTTATGCGCCGATCTAGAGCCCCTACCATCATAAAACACGACAGACGTGCGGCGCCACTATTACATTTTAAACGATAATCAAAAGCAGTTACTATAAGTAGGTTTAATTAAAATTTTTCATCACACGAAGTTACGTATATGGTAGCGAGGAGTCAGACTGACTGACTAGCAAAGTAAAGCGAATGTAAATAGCATTTTTTTACAGCGAAAATCGAGATTAAACATACATTGGAACACTTTCATGAGGACTTCAAGATGACAGCTTTATTCTCATTTTTTGTCTCTCGAATTTGGCAACATCTACCATTTTACATTTCGCCATTCATTGCAAAGTATAAATTCACGATTTTTGACATGTAGGACTTTCGAATTTGACAGGTTTTAAAAAGGCTTTGAAGAAGACAATCTGATGATGCAAGAGTTAATTGATGCCATCGGAAATTAAATAACATGCGAATTACAAGCGGTTTTTATCAAAGCTTTATGTAACGAGGAAGTGGGACCAGCTTGACCGACCGTGTCAATGTGCCGTTAGATTATGCGAATACATGAATGGGAAAGAAATGTGGGAATGAAAAGCAATCATGTAACCTAAGCCCTTAATATTGACTCTGTATTTATTTTTTTCATTTGAGAACATTCCTGGCTAGTTATTTAGTTAGTTATAGCTTATAAGATTATAAGTACATAGTACCTATGGCTATCATAGTCGTTTTGAAAAAGTTTACATGTGAGAATCAGTTAGCAATGTATGAAGTAGTAGTAATAGTACGTATTGTATAGGCTGATTCTATTCATTTATAGTTGAGAAAGTTTGTTACTCAAACACATCGGAACTACAAAGGCATTTTATCCTGGAAAGTACATTATGTAGAGTTCTTTAGTTCATTTTCTGAACTAACTAGGACGAAATGTGAGTAGATACTACTAGTGTGTTAACAATAATTATACATTGTAATGACAAGAAAATTTATTAAAAAATAACTCTGTACTTTGGATATCCCTTAAATTAATTCCCTTATATCAGTGTAACAAGTGGGTATATTTTATTTTTAATTATCTGCCATGACTACGTCCACGACAAATTTTCGTCCTGAAAAAAATCTGCGTTTAAAAAAAACTATATGATTTAGGCAATTGTTTTTAGATCAGACTGAGAGAGATTTACAAAAAAAAAAATTCGTAATGGGGATGAATGTCATAGGGTCAACACTTCCCACGTTCTGGCTCTAACAGGTTCATGACGATGCTTGAAATATTTAAAAGGTCAAATATTTCGGGTATCAATCAGATTATTTTGTAGAAAATACCAATAAAAGTGAGTCATTAAAATTTCATAACATTAACTTTATGAATGAAGTAGAGAGGAGGAAAACGAATGAGGGTCAGCTAGTCAATGTCAAGCTGTAACAATATAATAAGTAATTTATACCCACTACTTTCAGTTCGGGCTGATGGATGCGTAATAACTACTATTTCACATGATTACGATGATAATATACCTAGATATTTTAATGCTTTTTCAATTACAACATAAATTCCTATGATTTTCAATTAGTTGTGTAAGTAATTAGACTTTCCGATACGTAAATAATAATCTAATCCTCTGAAGAATTAATTATCTATAGAGAGAGAAATGCGTCATTGCAGCTCACTATATTTAAAAGGTAACAACTGCCAATTAAGACACGTTATTGTTGTGACACTGTTATCTATTAAGGCCCGCCCTTGCGGTCTCTATCATTTCAGCGGAAAGAAAAGAGAGAGATCAAAGCTAAGACATTTTTCGTTCGGTACTCCCGGAAGAGTTAAACAGACAAATACGAGTCCTACAAGAAGGATTAGCAAGAATCGTAGACGGTCACAATAGAGATCGTAGTAAGAAGTTAAGATGAGTCTTTTGTTTAGTAAACCTATCACACATTTTAAAGATTAAATCGTTTTTAAGTGTTTCAAAACAGCCCATATTCATACTCATTTAGAACCAGAACCTGTCAACGAGCTGTAGTTACATGTTACATATAAGTCAAGTTTAGACAATTCCTCTCATTGACCAATCTCTCCAATAGCTCCAAGGTCTACAATGTTCATAACTTGTCTGCCTTATCATTATTATGCTAATCAAATACCTATTGCTGACTGCTATTTGATAGCAATGTCATAAATTCGTTTCGGACCAATGATTTGTGATATTGTTTGATTGTTGAATTTTGACGTAGGCATTTTACCTTGGCACTAGTACGGGTTATTGATTTGATTTATATACATATTTTGATTGGACAAAGATATTTGGTTTTGAGTTACAGGTTACGTACGCAATTTATGTAAAAATATGTATTAAAAATTTTATTCAGAAGACAAAGAGTACGTTTGCAATGTTGCGAATATCAGTTTTTATACAATACGTCTAATAGGCACCACCTTTCCCTTCTTCTGTCGGATTGTTCGTAACTCGAAAAAAATGTGATATAGTATGATAGTTGACGTTCTGTACTCTAACAAAGAGATTTAACTCTACTTTCATAGCAAGAACGTCTAAAATATGGACATAAAACTCCCACAACACTGGTAACCCTAGCCTGGGGTTTAGTGCACACTAACACAATATACATATATTTGTTTTTTGTTATTCTTTCTTGTTACAAACATGTACCATATCTAGTGTGTTTTTTTTTTGTCTTTCGCTATTGCCACAATAAACATTTATTTTTATTTTCATTTTTTTCAGAATTAATAAAAAATGTCTTCAAATCGAGACTGATTAAGTTTTTCCTGTGTTAGCACGCTCCATCGTAGACCGCATCGTCCCTTAAAATATGTAAGCAACATGAGATAAACTGTCTTTTTCCTATACATCTATAGCAAGAAAAAGAGATTTTAAACCCTCATTGGTAAAAAAAAGGTTGATCAACCTTCCTATAGACACATAGACCATTGTTACAACAATGTATGAAACGTATTGTTTATTTACATCCATTCTTACAGAAGTCAATCACAACACATAAAATAAACGCGAGACAATCACACAATCGCTTCCACACAACTATTATCACGAGTTTTCACTCAGTGAAATACGTTTTCCCGACGACACTCGCTTTCCACGCACAATTGCTGAGAATTACTTCACTTTCTAGAAAGAAAATTACCTACCAAGTTAGTAATATATGTTGCCTGTACAGCATAACTAAAGCTATCCACAGAAAAAAAAAACCTATACTCAATAGTGGCTCCTCATTCAACTGTCCCATGTTAATTTGTAATTAAGCTTGGTGTAAAGTGCTTGAAAAGAGACTTTATATTCTTTGAAATAAGGGCTATTAAAGGTGTCTCGGGATTTCCAGGGTGTACCGAAGGTGGGTTTCTTTCGTCGCGTCGGTCATTAGCTCAGGAGTAATTGTCCATTGTCTTCAATGAGGTTAATGCTACGATGATAATAGGGGAAGGTGGGGCTGAGTGGATACGAAAACAAATAACGTATGTAGTCTAAGAATGAGAATATAATTCAGATGTGAATTGCAATAGTAATATTTGTTATCTAAATTAATATACTTTTCTACTTTAATTAAACTTTTCATAATTTTGCTGAACAGAAACCTAAATTGTACCATTTAAACCCAAATCCTACACTACAATTTAGTTTAAATTATCATCAGCATGTTTGAGTTGTTGTTGCATATTTTATGTTATAGTTGTACTAGGAACGCCGTTAGATATTAACTATAATACATAACTAACGCAGGTAAAACCGCGGGGCATTAGTAGGGTTGTATTGTTAATATCAATACAACCCTACTAATTTACAATGGCTGACGTATAAAATGTTCTACATTTTAATAAAAACATTGCACTGTAACTTATACTGCAATATATTTTTATGATTAGGAGCGGCCCGCGGGGTTACCTGAGTAGTTCCTGTTATTTTATTGCAACAAAAAATAACCCTTGTGCTATTCCAAACTATAATATAACTACGTTCCAAATTTCGACTCGATCCGTTCAGCTGTTCAGACGTGATTGAGCAACAAACATCGAGAATTCGTAATTTATACGTACATAATAGTAGGATTATTTCAAAAGTGCCCCACCTTCCCCTACTAAAGCCTAGATCGCCTACATAGTAGGTAGGTACCACTGGTCGCGATGGACGGGTTGAGTTATTTTGTCCCATTTGTTCGCAATGGGTTTATCCTGTTTCGGAGATTGCAGTAACTTGTCTACTTTGTCGATTTTTATATCGATATCTCAATGGCGACTCGATTTGCGCTTTTTGTGAATCGGATTCTTGTTATTGGAACTAGCATGGATTATGAATGAACGCTAATAATAACAGGACTGGAAACTTCTTTAGATACTTTTTTATTTTAGAATTCATCATTAACATTAGCCCAGTTCGATCTTTCACAGATGATATAAATAACATAAAACTGTTGAGGTAGATACATTCCGCGAGGTATAAGCTGAGCTTTGCATTAGTGTGAGTGATCACCAATCAGGCAGGAGCTTGAAATTTTGTCCGCGAGGTATAGGCTGAGCTTTGCATTAGTGTGAGTGATCACCAATCAGGCAGGAGCGCGGCGAGACAGAATGGCGCCGCGCCTAAGGCCGGTTGTCACACCTACACTATCCATGTACACTCACACAAATGCAAAGCTCAGCTTATGCCTCGCGGAGTGTACTGCTTATGCTGTTGATATGAGATCGGCAACAGCGACGCAAAAAAGTTTCGTAAGCGACTACCAATTACCATCCCGAGGACCAGCTTATATGTTTCTCTTTCGAATAAAAAACAGGTAGTAAGAAAAAAATACGGACTTTTCTAAAACGTTATATAAAAGTTAAATTATACAAATATATAGTTACAAAGGCCGAAAGGACTATAATATAGTCCTTTCGACCGCCTTTGTAACTATAGTCCATCTTAAGAAATACATAATTATGTATGTATGAGATAATTCAATAGGTAACATAAATAATAGGAACGTCTGAACAAATAGGAATTAAATTTGGAACACAGCTAGATTCTGGAATACCACAAAGGCTTTTTTTTCGTAGAATATAGCGGGAACGCGAATAAAACCCATACTGCGTAAAAAAAAACCATAAGGAGCCCTGATAGTCAATAATAGTAGTTTAATAGATATTTAGATTATCTGTAACAAACGCTGCGTCATCGGATTCAATGTGTGTCATTGCAATGAGATTCAATAGGATAATACGATGCAACTGGATGTGACCTTGTGTCCGTTCGTCGAGGACGGACCCATTGAGAGCAATCAACAGGTCCCCCTGTAGTCTGGGGCCGCAGGGTTCAATGCTGATTACAACTAATTTGATGTTATTAATGGAGTAAATTAGATAACTAGATGTACAACGCGACAACAACCAATAATTTCAACGGGATAAAAAGTAACGTAACCATAAGCAGCTCACTAAATGTTTTTAATGTTGGAAATCGGGGCCTTCTCTCGCAAGGAGAGAGTCAAGGCCATAATCCACCACTTTGGCTATGACTCTCTACTCGTGTTGAGAAGGCCGTGAGTTTTTTTTTTTAACTTTTATAGTTTTACACTTGACCGCCATCTCGCCTGATGTTAAGCGACGATGCGGTCTACGATGGAGCGTGTTTACCTAGAAAAACCGATTCACTCTCGATTTGAAGACACCAAGATTATAACTATCGGGGAAAACCCACTCAGGCAACTCATTCCACTCTAGTAGTGGTGGACTCTTGGAGAGTCCGCCTGGGAAGTACCAACCTTTGCCAGTTAACAGCAGTAATGTGCAAACATTACTGTGTTCCGGTTTGAAGGGCAATGTTTCCAGAGAAATTACAGGGCTTAGAGATATAAGATCTTAGATCTCTGGGTGACGAGCGCAGTGCAGTGCTAGGTAATGATTTGGACTCTTCATGTTCCAATAGCTGCTTGTCACTGTGCTGTTATGTGTCAGGCATGTTGCTTACCATCAGGCACATGACCTGATCGTCTCGTCACTCTATATTTAAAAAAAAAAAAAAAAAAAAAGATGTTCTTATCACAAACGTAGAGTCAAACCTCTTCGTCCGTGAGTCTCTTTAGCGGGATGCTTGTGCCTCTGGAATGTCTTATTGAGTTCAGAGGAATTTACTGATTAAACTAATGATTTCTTTCGAGATGTGTTGACCTATGTATAGTAAAAATTGAACATAAGGATAAGGACAATTTCCCCTTTTAGGGTACGTAATTCCAAGCAGTAATCTGCAAATATCACTGGCATTATTTATTTATTTATTTACAATTTAAACATGGAACTTACAGTAAAAACCAACGCATGACATGTTTGAGCTAATATAGGCAAGGACTTCGGCCCTGAAATTGCCCAATTTATCGAAGAAAATGTCCAAATCTGGCTTTTGAGTGAGTGTGCCGTTCATAAGTTCAATGAAACGCGGCGTGGGCGCGTTGTAGCCGCGCGCAATTATGGTTCCAAGGACAACGTATCCAGAAAAAAATATAGGGCATATAAATAAATTATCTGACGACTGCGATGCAGTACGCTGGTACGTAATGATTTGGACTCTTCATGTTCCAATAGCTGCGTGACACTGTTGTTATGAGCAGGCGTGTTCCTTACCATCAGGCAATCACTCCGTCTATACTATAAAAATGGAAGTATATGAAAGAGACAGCACATAAGAGCACGAGTGCGCCGGCGCACCGTCTGCTATACCCGGCTCAATTTACGAACAGAATGGCGAAAGTGTCTCGGCGGCTTTGATCCCACACTAACACTGATTAATCACTACATCGGCCTTAGAGAAATTCTTATTTATTGCCCACTGTGGGGCCGGCGGTATTGTTGCCAGTAATTGTTTGTAGGGTCTTACCACTATATTGCAGAAACTATCTGCCTTACCTAAACCTAACGTAAATACCTTTAGTCAAGGCTCACGTGAGACATAACACCAACAAATTTTTGAGCACAGTTAAACTTGTATAGATAATTTCGACGGTAATGACGTGAAGCTTCCTCGAAGAGACAACATTGCCAATTCATAAAGTATAGCAAGATTTATAAAAGCCAAGTATAACTTGACTAACGAAAGCCAAATATAACTTGACTTATGAAAGCCAAATATAACTTGACTTATGAAAGCCAAGTATGACTTGACTTATGAAAGCCAAGTATGACTTGACTTATGAAAGCCAAGTATAACTTGACTTATGAAAGCCAAATATAACTTGACTTATGAAAGACAATTATAACTTGACTTATGAAAGACAAGTATAACTTGACTTATGAAAGACAAGCATAACTTGATTTATGAAAAAGATAACCTATATATTGAGGGAAGTAGGTATAAATTACTCATGATAACTAAATTAAACTTAACTTACGAAATTCAAGTGTAACTTGTTTTAAGAAATCAAGTAAACTTGACTTACAAAATCTAAAAATATATAAAGCCAGATATGTGAAATTGTTTGACGTTAATTCAAACAGACAAAGCTACATATTTAATAACTGGAAAATAACTACTTAAGCCACTTTACAGTCCCACAGCCCCGCTACTGGGGCCTTCTCTTACTAGGAGTGAGCCAAAACCATAATCCATTTAATTTAACTTATTTATTATCTCGCATCGATCCGCAAATAGTTGAACTGATTTCATAATTTTCATTGGAACAGAAATCATTTAAATTTACAGACTCGATTTCTGTCGCCGATCTGTCACAACCAAAGCGATGAAAACAAGCGATAGTTCCGAAACTTTCATCGCCGCGACACGTCAGTTTACAAGATAACTAGTTATTAATAGTTTTAATAACGCTAATATAGTGTTATTAACAGTAAAAGTTGGCAATTATAATAGGACGCTATGATTGATCGCACGACGGCCAATGATTAACTACTTATAGTTATTAATAGAATTGAAAGTTTATAGCTCCTGATTTCTATGAGCCTTATGAGACCGCAGTTCTCACTTGTCATGCCAATTTCTATATTAATATTTGTAATCTTTGAAAACTACAAGCAATATTGAGTTTTATGATTCTGAAAAGATTATAAAACTTTCTAAATAAACATTTAATCGCAACTCATGGATTATAACTGTTATCTCATATCATAATCTTTGTATATGGAATATGTAGCTATTATGTAAGTTTGAATAGTGTTTTATTGCGGCAATGAGAGCGGTCAATTCTTATTCACAATACTTCTCCATTTTATAATACCCAGTGCAAATATTTGTGTGATGAATTCAAATGTTTGCACTGTGTCTGGGTGTTTCTATGTATAATAAGTATGTATTTAAAACTATATAAGTATTATATCAGCTATCTGGCTGCCATCACACAAGCTTTGCTTAGTTTGGAGTCAGATGGTGTTGTGTGTGAATTGACAATATTTATTTTATTTTGAAGATTCTACTTGATTTTACTATTTAAGGTATGGAGTTGGGCGGGCCACGTTCCTAAACCCCAAGCACCTAGCACTAGGTGATAACAAGTGGAGTGGAGTTGTGGGTAACAGGGTAACTGGAGGATGGGACTGCCAGCTGCAAGATGGGTCGACGATATTCTCTTTATCACGACAAACCTGAACTCGATTGACACAGGACCGAGGTATTCGGATAAAGAAGTTTGTGAATGACGATGATGACTTAAGATATTAAAGCTCAATCCCGTAACAAAACCATTCGATTTTTCAATGGATCATATTCTATAGATTATCCTTAACTGTGGGCCTCATAACGAAGCTCAAAGTCACACAGCGAGCTATGGAGAGAGCTATGCTCGGAGTCTCTTTGCGCGACAGAATCCGTAATGAGGATATTCGCAAAAGAACGAAAGTGGCCGACATAGCTCAAAGAGTAAGCAAGCTGAAGTGGCAATGGGCAGGCCACATCGCTCGCAGAACCGACAACCGATGGGGAAGAAAGGTTCTCGAGTGGCGACCACGTACCGGAAGACGCAGTGTTGGACGGCCTCCCACTAGATGGACAGATGACCTCATAGGTCGCTGGAAAGCCTATGTTCAGCAGTGGACGTCTCTTGCTGATGATGATGATGATGATATTCTATAGATTAATTATACAGAGGTCTTCTAAATAACCTGCAACTTACACCTGTCAACCACGCCTGTTACAAAAACAGCGAAGCAGCGCGTGCGCACAGTTATTGATGCATTAACAAGACGAGTTCTCGAAATATCAAGGATCTTCGCTACACATCGTCAATTCTTAAAATTCCAGGAGCAAAAAGCAGACATTGGATAACGAGTCTAAATTAAGAAATTGCAGGTGACATGTATCGGCAAAGAATGCATCGATACCCAGAAGTGACAAACGATTCATCCTGGCTTGTGATTACCTACAGACCCTGCGTTTATCTTCGTTTTTAAGGGCCAAGAATGAAAAATTGCTATTGATATTGAACGCGTCGTCTGCCCGATAATCTTTATTGGAAAACCTGTTGTGTGGATTTGTGTTGTTATTTTTATGTCGAGAGTTGGGTTTGAGACGGGAATTACTTTTTCTTTTTTTTTCTTCAACAAAATAAACACCCCCAAATCGGAAAAGTATTTATCAGGGCGCAAAAAGTCGTTTTTACCCTCTAGAGGTTAAAGTAAATTAGAATACTGAGGTTCGTAAATTATCATCTTTTTTTAATTGTTAAAAATCAGACTCGGAACTTGGTGTACCTTTACGCTTAGAAAACATTTAAAATTTGCATTTAGTCATGAGGTGGAATATTCGTTTAGCTTTTTATTCCCTTGTGAAATCACACGTGATACATTCTTAACACGCGGTTAAAAATCAACTTTGCACTCTTTATGTTATTATTTTAAAAAATTGGATACTACCATTTTACGCAGTACATTCTTCGTTTAGTAGCATGTGAAATACACATACATTCTTATCATTTTATGTTATTTTAAAATTAACTAAGCTTCTTCGTGGCTCATGCCAAGTAGCCGTTTAAAATCATAAACGCAATTAAATCTGGCACGCATATAAAAAATATTATATTTCAGCCGGTCCGTAGGCTTACAAAAAGCGTAAATGTTCGTTATGAGGTCTATTATTTCTCTAAATAGAGCTGAAACGCGGGCGGGTATTTTAATAGGCTGGCATGTGGCATCGAAGAGCTATGCAGACTTTTTCTATGGAAACCTGCGCAGCAACAAATTATTGCCAGCCAGTCCAGTACCGTTGCAAGCCACTTTTTTTAAATTGCATAAGGCCTCCGTGTTATGGCACCTGTCTAGAGCGATTCGCGCGTGTTTCAATATTTTGGTATTTTTTTCCTCAAATGTTGGTTCAACACGTTTATTATATATTTAGCCACCATTTATTCTTACACGTTTTGTAAACAGGGTTGTCATAATGAATATTGAATGAAAATAAACTGGTGACTTACAGTTTTTCACGGAATCGTTTTGAGGTCGAGTTACAGAAGTCCAAGTGATTCAGTTTTGAGAAATATGTTATTTATGGCGCCCACATGTTACGCATACATCTTGCCCTACATTAAATGCTACTTATTGTATTAAAATAGTCTGGGTTCACATAAGAAGATTTACTTAACAGTTAATTTTTTTCTTGCACATAAGTTTGAGTTAAATGTTAAATAATAATAATATTTCATTATTTAAAACTGAAAGAGTTGTAGCACTATTATTATTTTTCCAATATATAATTATACAGAAATATACGCTTATGATTTCAGTAACTGTTCACATGTGACCAACTTCTTTCAGATAGCCTGATAGATCTGATGTATTTGTATTAATTTAAGAATGTGTATTTGTTAGCGTTGCGTAAACGTTAACATATATAAATATGTTACTGTTATGTGAAATTACTGTTTTTTTACGTCTACTAGAGGCGCTGTTCTATATGGCAACTTTTTTTTAAAATTGATTACATGGAGAGCGGCAAATCGATATTCGCGAAACCAAAGACGTCGAAGAAAAAAAACGAAATCTATGCGCGAAACAGAAGATTTATTATTTCGTAATGAGTTATGCCGATTTTTTTACATAACCATAAATTTATGCGATATTAGAAATTTTAAGGTTCTAAAGCGTGGAAATGAGCACCATTCATTGCGTAATTCGATCGCTTTCTAAGCAATCATGGCGATCTAACACAGGTGAGAGAGTTAGCAAAAGAACAAAAACAGTTTATGTTACCAGAAAAAATATTATTATTCATTGGATACCTAGATGCCACGGGCCTCGATACGCAATGAATAGGCATGTCTGTAGGCGCCTTCTATCATTTCTAAGTGTAATTATAGCGTATTTAATCTGTGATAATGTAGATAACCCGGAACGCTATGTTACACAAACTTTTTTTCATGATTTGAGTTTTCTTTCTCTTATTTTGACGCCCTTTTATATCTGCTATAATGACGCTGTTTTAGTATTCAAAACGCCACAGCATTCGTATTTCGGTTACTGAGAAACTGGGTTCGATATAGACATGGCACTTTTTCGCAAAACGAATATTCTATGATTTATGACAAGCTAATTGACTTTACTGGCTTGTTTTTGTACAGAATAACTAAAAAATATCCCGTGATCCTCTCGTTAATCATACGCCAAATTGGATTTGTGTCATGTTGCTCAACGATGTATCACTGCTTTTATTTGTCACTTTATTATGCGAAGGCGCCATTGTGTCACATCTTTTAAACGAAAATCAGTTTTAAACATCGAACACTTCAAATTGGTCGTATAAATCACTATACAGCGAGTAAACACATAAAAGGACATGAAAAAAGTTACGTCGTACACGTCTCGAGAGGTTACTGTTTCTTTATGACCTTATCTCAGTGTTCATAATTGTTAAGTATAATTTATGGAGAACAGTAAAACTCACAGCTCACTCGTAAATCATATTAACTGGGGTAATGCTTATTTTTAATCCTTTAAACGGTTATTATTAATACTATTTTACTTGACGCATTCCTAAGCATATGATTGTCGACTCAGTCGACATAAGTCATCGTTTAAAAAATAATTTGAGTACACCGCTACCGCACTAGTAGCTACAAACCACCGATTTCAATGCGTTGGACATTCATAATTTTCTTTGGGTCACGCAAAACACCATCATAAACAGAGCTGTCATCGTCACTATTCGTATGCGAAATACGTCGTCTCGCTCGTAGTTTAGGGGTTCTATAGAAAATGGATGCGTAGAAGCACGTCCCTTTCAAGATGGCGCCGAATACGTGACATTTGAAAAGGCGGGAAACAATGGTCGGCCCGTTATGAATATTGAAAGCTTGGGATAGGCAAACATGCTTCAAGTATTTTCGCTTTATGTTGGAAATAGACGAAACTGAATCACGCATTCTTGACCCACTCGGTTTACGCTACGCATTGACACGTGACAGTAATTTTGCACGGGCCATTTTGTTGGCGCCAAGATTCTTCGCGTTGGAAATTCGAAATGACTTTTTAAGGAGTCCGCGTTCAAAAGAGGTAATAAAGTTAACTGTAATGGTGCAGTAATGAAATAAGTTAATCAGATCCAACGGCTTTAGTACGATTCGAGTTATTTATCAATCAGGAAAATGTGAATAATTACATTTATTCGCTCGAGTTATTTATAAGTTCTTATAAGTAATGCAGTTCCAAATGTTCCAAAACTTTATTGCGGTAAAATTTACTTATGAAACATAATATGTAGAAACGTAGGTATCTCCTTAAGCTTAATTTCTTTGATTTACCATTACCATTTGTAATATGGAAATATTTGGAAGGTACTATACTTGTAATTTGTAATCACAGGAACATGTTTTATTGGACATGATTACCGAACAAAAGTAAAGTCCTTGATTGGCTCGAGACATTTCGCGTAAAGACTACTAATTTTAATTCGACATTCCGAATTCTGTGAGTCAATTGTTGTATTCAAATGTCATTGGCAACCATCATCCAAATAACTGTTCTTAGAATTCAGATTGCCTTTTGAAGTTTAGTCATTGGCGCCACTTTATTCGCAGAAAACCCTTAAATAAATACATAAAGTTTGAGACTAGTGAGAGAAGTATGACAAAAGATTTATAACAAAAGAGAAATGAGTTTTTTCGATCATGATTTCACGATGGATTGGCTCATCCTTAAGCGAAGCTCGTACTAACTAGTAACAACACCTGGGCCCTAAGACTTATCACAGAGAAAAATACTTCATGACAATGTTTTTGCAAAATAACCAATCTTATTTTCTTTACAGAAAAGTATGTTTTGTGATCTTAAACTTTTTATTCCAAGTTTTATTTCGCTCGCGCCCCCTCAGTAACACTTTGAGATCATTAAAAATTAGCACTAAGTTTGAAAAACACTGCGAAGCGAAACGTGTGTTGTTAAAGATGAGTCGTTTGCTAAAAATAGGCATTATATTATAGGATTAGGATTAGTAATAAGAATCAGCCGTTCTTAGTAATAAACTTGGTATATTGAATCTAAATTCCTGGAAGATCTTTCGATGATTTGAAAAGGAAAATATCCGAAAAAATGTCAATATTCATGAGGATTTTGGTTACAATTCAATTGGGTTTTATATTAATTAGTTCGTAATACATACAACATACATTTAGCATGCGTATGTTTATTTAAATGATGTACCCATTACACATTTACTTTTTTTATATATTACGATTATTTTAAAAATAACTTTGTTAGTCATGCAACTTGTTAAAAAATCCTCACCGCTGTGTCCGAAGTATTTACTAGCTGTCAAAGCTAAGGCGAGGCAAAAACCTGACAAAATTTAAAGCGAAGTAAAATCGGTATAGATATTTTTGACGTCAAATGAACTTAAGAGACAAAATTGAGCTTTAATCCTTTTTGTAACACTGTTGGTAATCTCTAGTTCCCACTGCTCGCAGTGGTTTAACAAGTTGGTAACAACCACGGCCGGCAATTTTCTAAAAAAATATATATGTTTCAAAAGTACAGCTTTCTTCATTAATACAAAAAACAGCGGAAATAGAACAGCAGCTCAAATGACAACTAATAATTTACAAACTCGTAGTCAATTAAAAGCCTACATCCTCTATAACATATCCAAATATAAAACTCACGAATAAAATTATTAGACTAGTTTCCTAATTAATATAATTCGAACAAATTAGTAAAAAAACATTTCGAAGTTAATGTCATTCAGTCAGAAACCATAAAATTGTTGAGTAGGTCATTAATTAAGTAAAAACGATCTAGTTTAAATACATTGCCATCGTATTTGAGTGACTTTTTATATTAGTTTGTATGTAATAGTATTAATTTTATGCAGGTCCACGGCATCGTTAGGCAATTTGACTGTACTAAAAGAATTGTCAATTTTTTTCTTACGCGAGCAATAATTTGTCGAATCGCCTTTTGACGTGACAACGTCTTATAAATTGGTTTGCCGGGTGACACTTCAAGAAACTGCGTTACGCTCCGCTCACGTTATGCGCTCACAACGAGAGCGAGTAAGAGGCACGCGTCCCTTCCACTCGGGCATGGTTAGCCCGCCTAAGAGCGAGAGAGACAGACATAAAAAGTGAAAGGCACGCGTCCCTTCCGTAAAATTATTTTACCACTCAAAGTCGTTGTCACGTAAAACTTTCGCCCGTATACCGACTTTACAGGCAACCAATTTTTATTTAAAACTTATTTTTAAATTCAATTTATTTTGAATGATTTCATTTTGTTGCCTTTGGATATGTCGGTAAGTACTAATACTGTTTTGTCGAATTAAACTGGGATTATTCATGATGGAATGCCGGAAGCAAAAACTAGTTGCCACCTTTAATTAATACAGATGCCTAATACGAAATACAAACTCAATGTGTTTATTGCTTTTCCATCTGAACAAGTCACGGGTTTTAGGATGTCATAAAAATTGTTATCATTGAGAAATTGAAGAAAAAGTAGGTTTATGTTCATGCTAAAAAGCGAATACTTCCACTTCAGAGAAGTAACCAACCACTTCTACACAAATTTATTTGTAGTTATCGAAACTTTTTGAAGTTATAATAACTTTTATGGCCGCTTGGAAAAATGCTGAAACTGATTTTTTAACAATGCAAGCGCACACAGATATCTAAACAACATGCTAAGGTTAGCTGACAAATTGCTGACAACAGTCTCTTGAGAATTCATTTTAACGTTGCGCGCGCACACCTACACCCAAATTTGACAAACTGAATTAGTTGAGCGTTTCATTTTTTCATAATATCCACTTTAGAACCCCAACATTTGGTGAAGTAACACCGGAAACTACAAAACCATCTTTTTTTTTTTTACATTTTAGTCTAATCGGTTTAGAAAACTTAGACATCTATGGCGTAAGTTAGACCTCTTTGTAATTTAGGTGTTTGTTTAGTAAATAATAATTTCATAAAATATTCTTGAATGTAAAACATTTCACCTAAAAATGTAGAAAACTCTTTCATTTAGTAAATATCACCTTATTGAATGCAACTCTACATACTCAGTATTACCAAAGAGTTATCCAATAATTCAGGTCACATGTGACCGTGACCGTAGCATGGCCATGACCCTAATTATGGTCATAGTGCATAGTGCCTGTACATGCGGCGTGTGAAGATCTACCACTAGGTAATGGTTCTATATTACCGGAACCAAATTCAGGTCACGATTTTGACACTTACACTGTGTAAGTACCTACATTTACTAAGACATTTTCGTAGAAATATTTTTAAACATTAACGTAATGTTTTCACATTTAAAACTATTACGTATATGATCTTTAATCAGCAACTTAATACTACATAAGAATATTTCAAACTAATTCATTGTATCAAGTTAAGGATATATAATGTATTTTAAAAGAACCAGGTAATGACCAGACTCATTTACTCAGGTCATATACCTCTACTGCAGCCAACACACAGCATGTAAATGAATAAATAATAAAAAAAAACGTTTATTTGTACTTAAAAATGTTTAGTCGATATTTATAAAAAAATAGTATAGTGTCTACATCTACTATGACCCCCCCCCAGCCAAGTGAATAGTGACATATAATTACGTAACTACATAACAAGTAATTAGTCAACAATTATCAAGCCAACCCATTTCTCAGCTATTGTGTTAAAGAAAGTGCTAAATATCACGTAGACGCTTATACGAACAAAAGTGTTATTTGTTAATTGTTGCAAAGTGTGTTACCATAGCAACAGTTTTTATTTTTTAAAACAAAGTAAAATGTCAAAATGTACATTGTGAATTGTGACTCAACTTCATATGGTTGCTTGTTGAGGATAAGAAACTATAAGTGTTAAGTTATTTTCCAAATAATATACAATATACAGATACAAAAAGGTACATATATATATTTTTATTATTATTATAGATTTATTTTTTATCGACTTGACCGTCATCTCTCCTGATGTTAATCGACGACGCAGTCTACGATGGAGCGTTCAACTTCTAACAAGAAAACATTTATTTTCTATTGCAATAATGCAATCCAAAAATAAAAAGATAATTTCGATAGTTTAAAGCAAAACAAGGGGACGAAAATAAAATCACATTCTAATTAATTTTACTTAAAAGATTGCCAGCTCGCAAAACAAGGGACTTAGCATTCTGTTTGCTAGGTTAATAATAGGTAATTAGTGCAGCTAACTCAGTAGTTTCTTAACCTTTTATTTCTTCCCATTTCTCACATTTAATTTTGCAAAGAGCACGTTACATTATAGGCGTAATCGTTTCCCGTGAATATTACGCTAGGTTTGTCATCATCGTGAGATTTTTCAGACTAAACATTACATTCAGGACGAATTTATAGAAACATTTTTTTTTATAGTAATAATGCTTTATGATGCATTTAGTTTGTATGTTACAAGAACATGTAATAACAATTTTATATTATTCTAACGCCAAGCAGTGATGTGACAACGTTACTCGGGTTTGAAGGACATTTTTACAGAAAAATTACAGGCCCAGGAGTAAATTTGAACTTTTTATGTTTAAATAGCTACATAACACTGTCCTGTTATGAGCAGGAATGTTACTTACCATCAGGCGTATGTCTTGACCGTCCCATTACTTTTATATAAATAAAAATAAATGAATATTATATCATGCATCTGTATTCCATTATATGATTTGCTTAATTTGGGATAACGTTGTGTGAGTAGCGTCCACGGATAATAATATAAAATGTATAGAAGCTATCTCAAGTAGGGACACATTTCAGTATTCCAATTAATTCAATTCGAGATTTCAAAATACTTGGACGACGTTAATGTGCAAATAATATGATATGAAGAATAAACCGATAAATCCACACATAAGACTGAAAAGCCTGAAATTGGCATGTTACGCGATTATGAAAATCCAACAAGCCACATACCTTTATAACGTAGTCTGCACGGGCCTTACGCCAGTGTTGTCATTACTTACGTCTAGCATTTCCGAGATTATGCACTCGGAGAAAAAACGAGCGTAACTTGTTTTAATTGCGGATTGCGCGAAACCAGAACGAATATGAAAGTGAAATATTATGGCGGGTTGCTTGAACTGATGATTTACTCGCTGTTTTAACATTTATTACGTATTTTTGGCATTGCCATGAGTGCTATCCCTTTCTCATCTAAAACGAAGGATAGAGACCCCAAATATATAATAATTATCTGGCAGGAACCGTTCAACCGAATAATAATTAGTGTTGGAACCATAAATTACTATCAAATTGTCACTTAATTGCATAACATTAGCACATGTCATGATGGACAAAGCCAAAATTCACGGTGAAACAAAATAAAATTAAACAATAATGCTACAGAGGTAAATTTGAAAAATTTAAATGATAAAAATAAGTGATGTCAATCGCATCCAAATTACCAGTATAATGACTTTTGAAACAATTTTTGTAATTCGTAACCCATTGTCATTACGTTCCCATCTCAACGAGTTTTTTATTTGTTCAACATTTCGGTCACGTACGAGTGTTGGACCGAATCGGTGTATTAACTGGGTATGGCATAAGGAAGAAAGGGGAATGGAAATTAGTGAAATTACAGGGAACGTAGGACAATCAAGGCCAAAAAAGCCTTGTCTATAAAGGTCAAAATGATCGTAGCTGTGGGAAGAAAGCAGCGACTGAAGCGATTTTTGAAACTTTTTTTTTTGTTGTGTTGGCAACTTTATGTTACCATAGATATTTTTTTATTCCAGTTATTTTTGATAATATTTTTATTATTTAAAGAAGGACATCGTGATTTCAATCTTTCAAATTTTAATGGTTTGATAATCAGAAATGATAAGTGTTTTTTTAATTCAAACGAGTATATCCTATTTTCTTTTTGATTTACAAACAAACTAAAACTGGAATTTATCTTTTCTTTCCTTTGTCTTTACCAATGGAAACGAACAGGTTTTTTCACCTGAAGATACCAGAGCAAGACCCGAGGGTACAATTAGACAACAATTTCCCTGTGTTGCGCCTGCGCCGGTCCTCGTCACTGGATGACTAGATAATGTCTTGTGACATGTCGGACTGGTTTAGCACAAATGGTTTTAGTTTGTGTTTTAGATGTCAATGGAAAAAAAACTATTATATCTGGGGTCATTCCTACTAAATGTGCTAATAAATTAGCATATATAGTGAGATTCGGTATTTGATTATGATATACTAAAAGTATACTTCAGAATCGCTTACAACTTTACAACCCTTGTTTTTTAACACATTGACAGCAGACAAATGGTTATTCGTCATGAGATGTAGGAAATAAATAAATACTAAAATCTGTCTAGTTCGAATACTCATCATCACGATCTAAATAAACAGCTTATTCAGATCATTGCAGAGTACTATTAGGAAAAAAATTTGTTAAATATACTTTTCCCCCCACTTTTGCTAACTGCTACTTTGCTTCAGATAGCAGTAGTCTCATTCAATTTAAAGCTTTTTTTTATCTGAATGCGCTATTACGCGCCAGGTCAACACACTTCGGATCCAGGGAGGTCTCATAAAAAGGTTGATAAATAAACGCCAAAAGACAATGTCTGCCGTATCTTGTATCTCCGGTTTGGTAATTTCACACGGTTTGCTAAATTTATGATCCTTTACGGCAAATAAGGCGGTTCACGTAGTCTTTCGTGCGAAGTGGAACGGATTTTAAAATACAATTATGTGTGAGAAGGGTTTTGGTGACAATTTACTGCTGGTGACCAGAATCGCCGTCGGAATGGGTGATGACGTACCTGCAACGAAGGAAGGATTTGGTTAGTTACAGAAAGAAAAGTGAAGATAAGTTTAGGTTTTTTGTGAGCATATCGTAACGTAAAATTAAATATAAAATGTGAAAACAGGGGTATTAACTAATTCGGACAACCATTAAGATGATCCAAAATAGATTCGAGTTAATTCATGGTATTTAGGACTTGTCCCAAGATCAGATATTATGCTTACTTTGGGCATAGAATAGATACTATCTTTGGGGGTCACAGCTAAGCATAATTTTCAAGTATACGAGTATGATGAAGTAGTAGGTATACTTCGAGGACTATAGTTTATCTGATTTACTGGGACAGCGAAACAACCGGCTATGGCTTAGGCGCCGAGGTAAGGCATATTTAGTGCACTTATCAAGTGATACCGATTTTCATAAAATGAATAAAACGAAATCTAGCTCCACATATATTTGTGAAAACGAAAGAAATTTGAGCTGACGACTAATTTAAACTCAAAAATAAATACAAAAGTCCAAATGCTACTAATTTTTATTTTTACGTCTTTATGTATTTTAGGTAATATACGTATGTATAACAATAAATAGTAATAAGTAATTGTTCCTAGTATTTTATTCGTGAAACGTCCCGTGGGACGGCCTCCCGCTCGGTGGACCGACGACCTGAAGAGAGTGGCGGGAAGCGGATGGATGATGAGCCGAGGACCGGATTTGGTGGCACAATATTGGAAAGGATTATGTCCAGCAGTGGACGAACATGGGCTGAGGATGATGATGAGTATTTTATAGAGTCAAAAACCTACACATTTATATATTTAACGACTGCTTCTACGTATTGCTACTATTATTATATTGTCTAGTCTCTCATTCATCATCTTATCATTCGCCCTTTTCAGACGCATATCATCACTTCCATAAAAATTTGTTAGAAAAATTTGAATACTTTTTTCATTGTCATCGTTTACCAACTCCTAGTAACATAGTAGTATTGTTTTAACATGCCCACCACACTATCAAAACAAAGTAATCATCAATAAATCATCATGAAACAATCTTAAAATTACCAATATGACTAAGTAGTCTTGCGTAAGTTGTACACGCTTGACATATCGACACTTGCAACCTCCGCCTCTCAGATTACCTGTGGATATGCTAATACAAGATGGAAGTATTAGCGATAATTTCTGGTCGCTATAACTTATTGCAAAGTCCGTGACGATCAGATAACTTTTGTTTCTCGAATTTAATAACAATATTTTATTGAATACCGAAATTCTTAGTCTGAAGAATTTTAAATTTATTCTTACGAATTTTAGATTTAATCTTCGTTCTCTTTTGTGCAGGTTGAGATTTAATTACCATGCTTTATAAAATAAAGTTAACTTATTTCCAATTCTGTCCCTATTTACACTACGCGCTATATTCACATCGTATAGTTTTAGCTTTTAGTTATTCCGTATCCCCAAAAACCACATATTTTAAATAGAATCTCGATAAAGCTAGTCGTGATTTCAACGAAATCCATATTATAGCGATAGTTGCTCTTCCAGGGTATTGGTTGATAGTCGCTTTAGTGGAACATGCTATTCAATTTGCATATTTGAAGAGCATACAGACATGTAGACGTTGTCACCTAAAAATTCACCAAGGGCCAAGTTTTTCCCAACCCACCCTGGGTCCTCTTAATGGCATTTAGAGATAAGTTCCATAGGCGAGAAATAACAACCTTTTGAAACAGTTATTCCCATAACTTACCTATGCCTGAGAAACTTCGATTCTAAGAACATAATAAACATTTCAACCGTTATGTATCTGATGGACTAACAAAACACAAAGGCCAACCAAACGACCGAAGGAGAGAGATCAGCAATTATATTTATGTAAATCACCTCTATTTATGACCACACATAAGATTATAATATTATTAACAAAATAAACATACCTCAAGAGCAAACAACAGAATTACGTCAACATTCTCATGAGAAACCCATTCAGTTTGTGGGCAAATAAAATAAATCTTTACGACTGCGCCTCAGAAATTGGTTTTTGACCTCTGCAGCTCGTAAACAGGTACTTTAAGACCAGCAGGTTGTGAGTTGTGAGGATCAGAATGTGGCGTAGTTTTTATACTAGTGTTGTTTTTCTAGCAAACTCCTCATTTTAATCTACCACATTCCAAAATCTCACCATCAGTTCGGTCTTAGCTTCAATTAACCTTACTTTTCATAATTAAATGCTTACCAAACTGTACGGTACATTATTTATCTTGGTGTTGCACACATTAACTCAAATAATACATAGATCTTTCTTCCCTTTGTTTCCTGTATCGGAAATTAAGTTTAAATTGTTTTGTAAAGCGAAAGCGACCAAAATAAAAACGTAATATTTAGTCACTGTCACCGAGTCGATAACATTACTTGTCAAGGTGACATTGTAAGCAAATAGTAAGATCGGTAGGTGTAAAGCCTTGGTCCCAAAACTGGCTATCGGCTCCAATGAAGCGAAACCGCCGCAAACTAGTTATTAAAGAAGTTAAAATATCATTGGGTTACATAACCAGGCTCAGTTACAATGACCGTCGAAATATCACTTGTCGGTTGTCAGCGTCGTTACATCATTACACTTCAACAGCTTTTGGTTTTCAGCAAGTGCTCAATTGACATTTAGTGTGTTAAGTTTTTTGAAGAAAAAGTTGGACACATCCGTGTTCCGGTTTGTGCATTCTAGAGCGAATTTGAACAGAACTGCATGACTTGGCTCTTGTTTCTTGACTTTGAACAATAAATACACGGAAAACGATAATACAAGACTCTTGTATTTTGCACTATGTCGTAAACTAGATTCCACGTCACCACTCCTTACTGTTTGTAGATTATTGGTACTTGTTTTATTCTTCCATGACACGAAATTATAAAATAATTTTGTGTTATTAGTTGTTGTGTATTGTTTTTATTATAATTAACGTTCGTGACTGGTATTAGAACCTGTATCTTTTAGTCGTTGTAAGTAGTTAACTTTTGATTTGTTTATTTTTTTAATCTGGGCAGAGCCTTTATTAACAAAACTAAAATACAATGAGAACTACACTACACTACAAACCTACCTAACTACTTACACTAAGCACACCTGAGTTATCCATAGACCACTGTAGGTCTACAGATAATCAAGATGTTCAAGCCCACTACCAATCGGAAGGGTACCCAGCATGCTGGCGGCATTACCACGCTGAATGGCAATGCTTATGCGTTGGGCCAAATAAACCCCAGCATTTTGGTCACGCGTCGCGTCGACCAAGCGTTTGATTTATACATTTTAACATAATATTAATTTTGGGCTATTAGTATGTAAAAAAAAACGTGTAGCCTTAGTACCTAGTTATTAATAAATATGGTATATGAGTAGTTCAACAATTTTATAACTGAATTTTTATCTTTATGCTCGCGACTTTCTACTAAAATAGAAGAACACGAAAATAGTATTTGGAACTTGGTTATTATCTAAGGAACTCTACATTTTATGAAAAAAAATAGCCTTTGAACTATTCTAGACCATAATATATTTGCCAAACTTTCAGACTGATTTGTTTGATTCTTAAAACGTAACTGAACAACAGCATTCAAGCATTTAAGCTTTCACATTTATAGATAATACTAGATGTCCGCCCGGCTTCGCCCGTGGAACATATATAGATAGCACTTATTGAGATCCCGCATATATCCAACAGTGAAAAAATTTTAGAAATCGGTTCAGTCATTCCTGAGAATATCGCTTTCAAACAAAACACCTTTTCAGCTACCCGCTACGCCACCTGTCGGTTTTATATTCAAGAGGTATGTAATCTGTGATATTCAATGACGCAATCTTAGACACATGCTGTCATGTGTCATGTCAAAGCACGAAACGTACGAAAACTCTCTAAACGGAATATTTTTTCCCGATTTTGTTACATTCTTGATTCATGCTCCGCTTCTGTTAATAGTAGCGTTATTTTCTATAGCCTATAGCCTTCCTCGATAAATGGACTATCCAATACAAAAAGAAACTTTCAATTCAAACCAGCACTTCCCGAGATCCTAGCGTTCAAACAAACAAACAAACTCTTCAGCTTTATAATATTAGTATAGATTAGTACGATATAATAATTAAGTATTGTACTAAGTTAAGACAACTTTACCAACTGCGTTCATGGTGTTAAGTACCCACTCAAATAATATTACACTTAACGGAAGCTTTGAAACTGTACCGTCTAGTTATTAACAACAAATCAAGAGTGATTTCAATCAGGACAGCTAATCCACCTGACTGGTCGGTCCAGCCCCTAACGTCAGACCAAGATGATATATTAATCCGGACTTGACAGCCAGGGATCCAAGTATGCAAATGATGAAATGACAAGTCTGACAGGTGGTCACAAGCACAATACTGTGGCGCAATAAGGATCTCACTAATGAAATGATTGGGAATTGAGTAATGTGACTAATGAAATGACAATCAACTACGAGTATGTTAAGTGATTTTCGGGACACCTTAGCGGTCGTCTCATAGTAGATTTAAGCCATCCGGAACAGCATTAAATCACAGCTCGCTAGGAAAACGATGACGTAGTCTAAGATGATTGCGTCTGTTCATGAAGTACTTCTTTACTCTTGTACACATCGATGTAAACCAGTGATTGCCAATGATGCCCTCCCAAACTTCTGGCGCACGGAATCATGTCATCGTTGGGAAGAGTGAGCTCAATCTCACTCATTCCGTTCTAGTCGGTTGGAGGAAGCGGAGAACGCCTGACGTTTTTAAAATCACTATTCGTTGTCAACAACCAAAATAAGTAGAACCACAGCATATCTCGCCGCTAGCGATTCTAGAGGTCAAATAGATTGGTTAGGTGTAAACCACTAACGATACATCTAAAGACGCAGTTATTACCAATTTCAAGGTGATCAGGGCACATCTATTAGTTTATATCGAAGCTTGTACTGTGCTCTACAAAACACCCAGATATTATTTTACCAGATTTTGTTGTCTTTATCCACAGCAAAACGTTAGAAAATGTATATATTCATTACATACTAACTGTAGCCTGCCACGCTTCGCTGCGGCACATTGTGATGCAAAAATTAGCTAATAACAATCCTTGATGCGGATTATACGAGTATATCATTGTACCTAATATTTCCGCTCGATCGGTGCAGAACTCTTTGAGTTTTTGAAGCGTACACAAACCAACAAAGTTTTTATATACTTAACAAGAGATTTTCAAATACATCTTAATATATATAAATCTCCTGTCACGATGTTTGTCCACGATGGACTCCTAAACTACTTAGCCGATTTTAATCAAATTTGGACACCGTGTGTAGATTGATCCAACTTAAAAGATAGGATAGTTTTTATTTCGATTAATGGGCTTTATGTGACAATATCCGAGCGAAGCTGGATAGCGAAGCCGCTAGTAATATTATATATATCCACCTTATTTATTTCTTAATTATAAAATGGCAAAGCTATAATCCTGTCCGCTGTAGTACCAATCGTCACCTCGTTGGCAACCAACGAACTCGCGGCAAAAAAGAACCCAGTCAAGCTACAGTTTCGCAACGTGCCGTATGATTTAATTCATGTAGCAAATGTCATTCGTACTGACCTACTCAGTTTTTTCATCGCTGAGGCGCAATCTTTGAGACCCTTCGATGTGGATTTCTTTCAAGCTTGAATGCCTTAAATTATCCTTACTTCCGTAGGTACTCATATATATTTTTAGTTTGACTTTTTTACGTTTTTCCTTTTAATACATACTATTTTAAACCAGAAAGTTTGTTGAGTGATGTTGTAATTTTTTTACGCAAAAACTACTAAAGGGTGAAATTTGGTACATTTTGAAAAAACAAAGTTTTTTTTTTATTCTGGGATATAATAAAGAGATCTGGGAATACGCTGCTAGTTTCAAATAATTACCGGTTACTAATCACTAGGTAGCATATACATGCTAGTTTTGTGTCCTTTATATATATAGATATTTGCCTTTCCTGAATTTCCAACATTTATTCGAATTATTATCTATCAAATGCAAATAGAGATCAGCCCACACTAACATATAAACAAAACATAATGTATGAATCAGAAGTCTGAGATTTGAGTAAGAGCCTCGATGAACTTACTACTAGTAATTTGTGATAAAACACAAAAATAAATTATTTTTATCACAATAGCTCCATCAACTTCCAATTAGTTCAGCGTCAAGAAATTCAATAATGTTTTTGGTGGCGATGATGTTTATTTAGTTTTTTTTCCAAATAACTATCTACTATTTAAGAAATCTAAGAATTAAATTAATAAATTCGGCATCAAATAATATGGTCATTTTAAAAGTGCCTCTCTTCAGAATATCGCTCGATAATATTATCTTCAACTTCGTACGAAAGACTGTATACGTGTGCTTTAAAACTGGTGTTCCAAAGAGGTCTTGTAATCTGATTGCTGTATTTTAAACTGCCTCCACGCCAACTGTAATTTCATTTGTTTATGGGCGCGAATTAAATGGGCCTTGCGTTATCTCTGACTTGATGCCAGGACGCCACATGAGCCAGATTTTCAGCAGAGATGCGAGGCGATTTATTAATCCGGATAAAACTGTATTTTTTGTCATATGCTGGTCACACTATCAAAAAACGTGGCAGCCGTAATCATGTTTGTACGAAACTTACAGTTTCAATCGAAACTTGCAAAGTTAACGATAGATTTCTTTCAAAACAGTCTTTGAAACATTTGTTTATTTACCAGAAGTTCTAAGTCTTTTCATTTTTCACTATATGTATTTATAAAAACAACCATGAACCACAATAGTATTCTGTTTTTTACTTTTGATATGCCTTCTTATAGAGTTTACGAGCTAACATATTTATGTATTATGTATGTATGTTACTGTCAATGCCCACGACCAGCTTTAGTTACAACTTCATAGATACATCCAAGTAGTCTAATATTAGTCAGACCTTCAACCAATTATCCTTATACATCGTATTACCTTTTTCAATCTAGCGAAAGTGAACTGAAGCCTTTTCGGTCTCTAGAGTATGTAAATGAGGCCATGCGCAAGCGCAGCGTTTGTTCCACTAATGGAAATAGCTGATTTATGTGAAATAATGAATATGGCGCCAACGCTTTTTCTACTTTGGAAATATTAACATTGTCCACTTTATTACTTTATTGCAGGCTTTACTTAAGTTTACAATGTAAGAGATAAAGGTTTAGCCATGCCTTGTAGCCCTTACAGCGATTATTATTATTGATGTCTATTCAATCCTCGCTCCTAACTGTGCCCTTTTGACAATAAGCATACTGTAGTGAGCGGTATCCGTTGCTTATAAACAACTGCAACGTCAGATATGTTGACGCGACGTTTTGCCAGCCCGTAGAGCCTTTAAAGATAGACTTTTTAAATATCTCCTTGTCGAAGTTCGTCGGAAATACCTTCGGTGGAAAGGAAGCCATAGCCTGCAAGTCCGCGGCAAACATACATGTCATACTACAATCATAGTATGTGTTAGCAAATTATAGAATTAGGATTGAATATTCCCACATAATTTCATGACTATACCTTCCTGTTTCCTCTAGTCGCAATAGAATGCTTTAAAATATCAACTTTTTAAGTTTGATTACTAACTTATAACTACACGTTTGAAAACACATTTTAAAATAATGTCGCAAAGAAAAACCTCTGAAAAACCTTTGTAAGCCTTCTTTTTAACAATGGTAGTCATACATCAATAAAAAATATAGAAGAAATTCTACAGAACATAAATAAAATTACTTCCAATGAAACCAAGTCATTAATCACGCATCCCGTCAACAATTTAATTACTCCATCAATATACAGAGAAAATTAATAACTTCCTAAATCGAATCATTTGCCGTCGACGTAAAATTAATCTGCGCAATAAATCGCGGCAACACTGGCAACCCTATTTGTGCCGTTAGGTTGGCAGCGCTGTAAATATTGGCGCGCGAAAATCGTAAAGTGTGCGCCTGCCAGTTCGCTGGACACGGGACGCTAGCCGGACAACATGGCGGACAGGCGGCGGCGGAGCAGTCGGCTACTCGTAAACAAACTTGCAGATCCTGTCGACATCTCTGGCCCAATTTCAGCGCTGTAACCGTAGCCATGATTTAAATATTGATGGATTTCTATGTCTGACTGAATGCAAACTACAGATAAGAATCTACATTTTCAATGTAGTTTAGAGATCGGAGATCGAGCATCATATTTTATTTGAAATTACCTCGCCGTTGTATTGTAAACAAGAGTTTTAAAAATTTGTTAAATAACGAACAAGATGAGTAAGATTAAAACTATTTATTTATTGAGACGATCTTTTTAAGCATTCCATGGATTCAACGTGCGGGTGCCGGGTCCATCGTGTGGCAGAGAGAGAAAACTCGAGTAGATCCCGGGACTTTTCTGACGTACATCAACACTCACCTTCACTACTCGTTTTTCTCTCCCTGCCCAGCCAAATCTGATATGAGCCTACTAGTACAGCTTTAGATACTCGTTCTAGTATAGAACTTACTGCACTTCTGGATAAGCCAAGGTTATGCCTTTCAGCAGGTTATAGAGAGATTTTGCTGGTATACCTCTCGCTCCCACTTCTACAGCGTATAAACTAACTACATAGCCGTTTTTTGTTAATTCGTTTAGGAGGTCATAATACTTCTTTTGTTTCATCGCGTGGTCTTTAGGTATATTAGTTTCCCATGGTACGGTAAGTTCTACAAGGACTATGCGTTTCATAGCTCTAGAAAAAAGGAAAATGTCCGGTCTGGATGGCGAAACACCCACATCCTCTGGGATTCTGTAGTGCTTTTCATACGTGTCCATTAAAATAGTCCAATCAGGTGCTGTACCCAGGATTGAGTAAAGCTTGTTCCTGGAGTTGGAAGTTGAGCCTTCTTTTACAAAGTTAATTTGTCTTTACTAATCCTCTCATCAGGTGTGTAGAACCTGTGACGTTGTCTAGATTTGATCAATCAAAATCCAACTTCTTTGATCAAAATAGTTGGTTTACTAACATACCAAAGACGCTAACAAACAAACTTTTAGCAGCCCTCTGTTTTCGCAGGATTTACAATCAATTCAATATTTGTCTGTCTTAATGGGAGAGGCCTATGTCCAGCAGTGGACTAAGATAGGCTGATGATGATGATGATGAAATCGAATAACATGTTTGAAATTTTCATTCATGCAAACAGCGTATCCTTATATTAACGACTTTGTTGCGAACGCTACCTTGGAAATATGGTTAGCAGATTACCATACGATGTAGCAAACTAATGTGAACATTGTTGTGTCCTGCTGTTCGGTTTGTTGTTGCGTTGATATCCGTCTGCAACACAGTTGCAAGTTGCCAACGACATTATTGATTCCGAATCAGGAAATCAAAGTTTACTTTCGAACCTGTACTCGTATCTTCGAATCGCATCAGGAAGCCGCCGGGACGCAACCGGCTGACTGTTGTTCCTGTCGACATCACTTCCTACTCCGTATTTATGATGTACTGCTGCTAGAGAGGATGTTTACGACTGTATTGACAGATAGCGGCGAGTGCACCGGCAGTGATTAGCTACCGTCTGTCTGCTATGTAGAAGTAGAAAGTGCGTGAATATGGATGTAGTTGGTGATATATTGAAGTTAACGTTTATCAGCGATGTCTGCGATGACGCAACGATTGGAATGCTTTTTATGGGCTGGACATCCAATCAAAAAGTGCGAGAGAGTTAAGCACAGCCCGAGAAAATTTTTCACCAATAGTAAAACTTTATTTTTCTACGCTATTGGTGGAAATATACCTACTGTAAAGTTAAGCTGTGTGGCATGTTTCAAGACGCTTATATAGTTATTAGCATTTAAAAATTATATCAAACAAATTGGTAAAACATATTCGTCAACACTTTCACACAGTACCATCTTCACACAGTACCCCAAACTAAGTGAAGCTTCTACTATGAAAACCAGATAGCTGATATGTAACACATATCTATATAATTTTAAATACATACTTATAACACATAAAAACGCCCAGGGTGGGAATTGAATGCAAAGTGAAAACAAAGTGTTTTATTCGGATTTTCCAATCCTATAATATTATGCGACTATGCTGTGGCTACCAGACGCGATAATTTACAACAAACTACAGCATTCCAAGTCAATAGACCGATGGCGCCAGAATCGAACAATTTATGCATACATTTACACAATGGACTAATCGATATGAGGTGAAAATTATCGATCGTAGGTGAAAATTATGGAAAATGCGCCCGTGCGGCGCGGCGCCTGCGCAACATTCGTCGCTAAACGTGTTAGCGAGGGAGTGACAACTCAGTTGGAACCGCAGCTGTTGCTTAGATCATCAGTACCTGAGTATGCGACAGTAGGTTTGTACTGGTAGTTAGGACAAGGAAGGAAAACCAGGACAGGTGTCTAAAGACAATGACAACATCGACATGACAGGTCATTTCAGATAAATAAACGTTCCAAGCTACGCATCAAAAGTCGGTATTGGGTGTTTTTTTTTCTAAATTAAGTACAACAATCATCTATTTGTTTATTTAATTTAATGACAAGAAATGAATTTCACGGGAACCAAGGAGTGTTCAATGACTTCACTGTGATTATATGTGACCATACATTTCGGGTCAACTACATTGTGTTCAATGACTTTAGTCATGTGTTATATTACGTAAAAATAATCGATAATCAAACAACGCTAGCCATGTCATAAAGGAACACACGCACAAACAAATCATCTGTATTCATCTCACAAACATATTTTCTGTCAGAATATATCAGAAGACCAGTCGATAGTTGACCTATATTTTGTTAAACACCTAAGCAAGTACATTATGTATTTGTATACCTCAGATCACAAGGAAAGCAATAAATATGACTCACGTTCTTCAATGAGTTGTTTTTGCCGGTCCAACTTATCATATCTCGAGTACGTCCTCTTTCAACTTTTTATTTCTTTAACTGTACTCACAAAAGGTTTCGCCGACGATAAGCCGTATCTGTCCAATTATGACTGGAATAGTCATAGTACATACCTGAAATTAAAAAAAAAACTAGTTGAAATCATTTTGTTGTGACTCATAAAATGTTACTGTTTCACAGAATTTAAATTCGTTATCAATTTTGCTATTGATTACAGTATGCGAAACAGGCAAAGAGGTTAGGTACTATACTTTATCTAAGGTTAATATTAGGTTTTAAAACTAAACGTTGTATATGGAAAAAATATGGGAGTAAATTTTAACGATGCGCGCGCACACCATTACGAAAAACCGTCGTTAGTCGCTAGAGTGTATCTCTCTACTTAGTCTGTGGTCGCTAGTCAATTGACGTGTAAATTGTACATTTATCAATAAAGAACTTTGACTTTGTCAACGTTAACAACGTTTCAGTAAACATCTTCAGGTTAATACTTGCGTTGAAGGTATTATCCATTCTATGGTTGACGTTAGAAAGAAGTCTACTTCTTAGCGTGAGGAATAAAGAGCGGAAGTACATAATGTTAACATCTTGGCTGCATACATATGTAGTATGTATGCACACACTATTAGTTTATTGTAAAAAGAACCTGTACCAGTTGGCTTCAAATAGCCTCTACTGCTATCAGACTTTGGGCTAGCGCAAAACATAAGCTATTGGTACAGGAAGAGACCAAATTATTACCTTGCACTGCTTAATATAATAACTTTGCAAGACTTAATCGTGATCAAAATGTTTTATTCACCTCTCAGCGATTCAGTCACGTTACTGAGGCCATAGTCGAGAGGTAATGAAAAATAAATAGACAGCGATTAAGTCTCGTATCTCGTATGATGTTTTCAATATGGAACAATGTTGCCAGACTGTCACTGTAAACATCGCCTAGGACCACGATAACGCGGGTCTCGGGTCATGAACATGTTCACACCTTAGCGGAGATTATCAGGGGCTAAAGTTTAACTCGGGTTAGCGCCTCTAACATGTAAACAAGTCGATAAAAACAGATCATTAATACGGAACTCACGTAACTATGGGTATCTTTTAATTTTAATCCTAGTGGCTTTCAAATGATGCAAAGATTCCTTTGTAAGATTTGTCATTTTAAATTAACTTAATCTGAATACAACAAAGCTAAGTGAAATACTGTTTGATTATTTTTTGTAAATTTAAATTGAACAGGCAAAAGTCACAGACATACAGATATTCCCGTAAACGCAGCAGCAATGCTAATTAATTAATACATTTTATAATTGCAATTCACCAGAATTTTGTTTAATATTGGGATGAAAATGGCTGAAAATGTGTAATAATATTATTTCAGATCAAGAAATCAGTGAGAGCAAGAATATCTCACGCTGAAACTTCTCTACGTAGAGATTTGAACCTCAAAGTTTAGCTAAAAATAGCATACTAAAAAAGGTAAAATATAAATATCCAAGCACACATTTGTCTTACTGCCCCTGGTAAACCTAACGAGATTTCTTCCTTATTAGGGTGTGTTGCCATCGGCAAGCTCCCGTTGGAAGCTATTTGCATAATACAGTGTTGCAAGCGAGAAAAATATATTTGCGGCAAATTGCATGGTTAGCTATAGCAATCAATAGACAATTAAGAAACTAATTGAAATTGGTTACAGTGGTGAAGCGTGAATAATCTTTTAATCTCTACTTGCACTTGGGTCTCACATAAAATAACCTTACCGATGCTAGGCAAATTATCAAATTATTTTTTTTTTAAAAAAATTTTTAGCGCATTGTTTACGTATATTGTACATTGTCACGTGTAGCCTCCTATCGTCCGCTATGGTTAAAGTTAGTGCTTCTAGAGAATTACACTCTTAATCAGTAAAATTTAAAAGATGAATATTAGGTAATTAAAAAAAAAAGGTACCAATGGAAATTGATCTCCTATGGTCTCTACAGTCAGCCGAATGTCTATACATCTTAACTACCGACACTAAAAATTCTATTTTTTCCATATTTCAATAAAAAACTTTAGAGACAATGTTTGTCTGTAAAGCTGTGAACAGCCATTTCACTTTTCACTAGGACGATGTCATCAAGAAATCAATCCTAGAGGCGACGTACGATGATCGAATGTATAATAGTCGAGCTGTATTTCACAAAGGTTATGACTCTCTTTTTCAATTCCATCATGTAACTTAAACGAAACATCAAATCGACATGAAATAACATAATTACCGAGGTGTAGAGTTACATGTCGAAACTGCACCGTAAATTGTGTTTTAAATCGAGAGCCGACAAGTGAAACCACGAATCTCATTAGTCCTGTCCCGCGTCTACCGGCAAATTGGGCCATGAGTACTAAGAGCTATTTTACTTGACCTGTAAGCATGACCTGTCAGTCCGTCACGTACATTTTATCTCATAGTAGGGTTGTCAACGACTTGCAGTCGTAAAGTGGCGCACGCGCATGTATAAAGCCAATTACTGACTACATTTATCCGACACTACATGTTTTAAGTTGCTTTGTATCATTTTCGCAGTGTTATTGATTGTTACTGCTGTTTTGCTTACAATGTTTGAGAGGTGACTAGGACTAGGAAACTTGTTAAATTACTGGTATTTAAGGCTGAAATGTTTGATAAAATCAGCGACGTTATAGTGACCTTTTGAGACCCCCACTTCTATTACCTCCGAAGTAAAGTGTCATAAATTTGAAGTGTTTCAAGCATCGGGACTCTGTAACGACGGGATCGATTTTGATAGGGTTCTTTGTCGTGAACGCGATAACCTGTGTCATGGTTCATGGTTAACTCAAAAATCTTAAGTTTGCCATCAAATAAATATTAAATCGACCACTGGCACATATTTTGTTCTGGTAGGTATCTGTGCAGAGCCCGCCTGCACTTTTGCAAAATCTACCCCCAAGCAGTAATGTGTAAACTTTTATGTTGTGGTATCTAGAGAAATTACAGGTAAAGAGATAAATCAGGGTTACAGGCGCAGTGCATTACTAGGCTGTGATTTATTGTCTTCATGTTTAAACAGCTGCGTGGCACTGGGTTGTTATGGACGTGTACTTATTCTCAGGTGCATGTTTGGCTCGTCCCATCGCTTTAAAATATTATAAAAAGCTGTTGCACAATATCACAAGCTTTGAAATATGTTGGAACACATCTGTCAATGTTTGTATCAGTTTGGCTCACACGTCAACGCTTAGCTTTTATCCATAAGTCGAATTGAAGCATTGAGAGACAGCTTTAGGTAACAGGTAGGTATATATCCCGGGGCAGGCAGCCCTGGCGGGGGATAACGGTGGCTTGTTGAGAGATAAGGGAATAAAGAACGTGCGTTGTCGTTTTATAGAGAATGGCTGTAATATTTTATGGGCTTGTTAATGGATTAGCTGCATTCTTGGGATGTTAAGATATTTGACTGTTTACCGTGGCAGTGTGAATGTGGCAGTACTGGGTTGTTTTCTACTAAATACTTAGTTGGTGTCTTGTATTAGGTCTGTGATTGAGTGCTTTAATATTCTTCAACAATCTGTTTCCAATCGTTATCTCGCGCGATGACAAGCGACGATGCAGTCTATGACGGAAACACTTCCCTTGAAGAAATCGATTTACTCAGCACTTAGAGATTTATCCATCAGAAAAGCGGAATACGTTGCCTGGATGTACCTACTTAGGCAACGTATTCCACTTATCTGTAGTTACGCGCTGGATTAAGCAGATTAATAATCGAAGAAGACACATATTCCTCTAGACGCATATGGCATCTGTTCTGAAATTGTGTATTCACTGTGGGTGAATTTAATATAGAAGAATTCAAATCGTAACATTCACACGACACAGAATCTTAAACGATAAACGTTAAGGATCATGTTTTAGTGGTTATAGTGGTCAGCTGAATTCGACTTAGTTTCAACCGCATTCGGCGGTCTTAATTAAAATGTAAAAAAAAATATCACATTATATCGGTCGATTCTCAATATTAGATACTTTATTTGAATTAGTTGAATGAATATGTCTAGATAAGATGGAAGTTAGCAAGTAAGTGCATCTTCAGTCGCTGGGTAGTGCGCGGGAGTGGTTCTCAAGCACTTGAGCGGTCTGCGCGTGGGTTTTCGCCGCGGTGGTCCGCCGGCCACTTCGAGAGGGCATCTCCTGTAGTGGTAAACAAAGATTAAACTCTTCACATTCGCGCTGAAGCTGTTTTCACTAATGTTTTAGTAGGTTCTGTGACTGAACAAAGGCTTAATTTAGTAAGTGACTTCAATGACATAATTTTTAACATTTACATGTTATATTATTGGATCAAATAACTACTTACACTAAGCACATTTCTAGATTAAACTAAACTCATGAAACAATTCGCTTAAGATCTACGATACCACAAACATGCGTAAGATCTACGATATTAAGACCACAAACACACATCATCATCATCAAAAGTTACTGGACATCTAGGAATTTTAATAATTTAAAAAAACAAAGTTACCTTCTACATTTTCAAGTTCACATTCTTCGCCTTTTTTTTTAAAAGGTTTTCAAACTGTTTCTGTTTCTGTGTCACAAAAATAAAAAATCAAAAGTTTTCTACTGAAACTCGTCTCATTAGAGTAGTGCGTTTAGTTGGCCTACCTGTATTATATGGTGTCACATATTTTAGTTTTAGTAAAATTAGTAGAGTTGGAGTTTAATTTTTAAATTGAAGTTTTATATTTCTGTAAAAAGAAACGTATTCTGCCAGTCTCATAAGGTTGTATAAGCGACATATTGTGCTCATTTCAGCTTTACTAAGATAAACTTAAACCATCCTACAGACGAGTGGCTTTACGAACCAGACCACTTAATTAGAGTTAACACTCGGGATCTTCACTGAGGAGCTCTTATTTATCTCAACAGCTGTAATGACTTCATTTGAAGGGAATATCCAAGTTTAATAAACTTTTATGAAGCCTACTCCAAAGTACATCTGATGTGATGATAACAAGCGTAAAGTTGGAGTAAAACCTACAATGTAGCAGGATGACTGTTGATATCAAAGAAACTAGTAAGTTTAACGCTGTTTTATTGAACTTAATAAACAGGTCTATTATAGCTATAAAATACTGATGAGTCAATACTAGTGATGATAATAAAAACTACAATTTGGATTGATAAATATGAATAGAATGTTTTTATTCTATAGCATTTTATCAAATGTACTATTGAGTAGATACTCAATGAATAGTTACAATATTACCAAATAGATATTCCGTGTGAAACAGTTTTTTTTTTACTTCGGGACTGACGAGTCTTTAGTTAAACGGTTAGACTCATAAATATATCAACTAAACACATCTCGTATACCAAGGTAGGTACTCAACCTATGTTTAGTGTTAAAAAACAGGGAAGTAAATCTAGAACATAGAATATCATTAAACGTGAGTTACCCGTGTATTTAAAATCTAGAACAAGAAAATGAGAATTATAAAAAAAATATATATATGGTATTTACTGCCTATCGAATTTTACTAGAGCAGAAGGCTCAGAACCCTGCTATCCTAAGTTTACTACCTATACTTAATTATAACCTACACCTAAGCTTAATTTAAAAAATCTCGAAAGCGAAAGCATAAATGAAGCATTCTGAAAAAAAACAAAAAACCTGCAACATGGTTGAATAAGACTATTCTACATCTGATGTACTGCTGAAGTATCCGAAAATTTAACCTGGGTACTGATTCTGAACATAATCCGAACGAGTCCAATTTGGAATGCCAATCATTGTCTCTGTCATTCTATACGTATAATACAAAGACTGAGATGTTTTATTCCGTGTCGGGATCAATCCGACTGGGTTCAGAATCGCTACACTTAACCACATTCGGTAGTCGAAGTATTGCATCCAACGTTGGTCACCTCACAAATCACACAGCCAGCACAATCAATATCCAATGATCTACAACGGCGGTACTAAGAGCGAGCAAGTTGATTAATTCCCATTGACTTATAACAACAGTGTATCATGAGACGGCACACGAGATGCCGAGGCTGCCAGGGTCCACACAGGACGCAGGCCACAGGCCATCATTAGCCTGCATCCATCCCTGTCTCGGCGGTAATTACCGCTCACACGCGTAGACAAATCACGAGGGATCATGGTGCAAGCTACAAGAGAAACGACTATTTTCTAATCGGTAATAAATTGGTAAATAAGTATGTAAACCTATATTTTTTTAACTAAATAAGAAACAATATTTTTTGCGATCTTTCCATTGTTCACACATCAAATCAAAAAAAAAAAAGTGTGGCACTCGGAGACTGCCGCGGTAAAGCTATTGCATGTTGCATGCATTTTTATCAACATAAGCAATAGGAAAGTTAACAATTTTTCGGAATTGCTTTTATTTTGAAGAGTGACATTGGTTTACCATAAAAAATATCATGGGAAATCCGTTAAGTTGGCAACACTGCTAAGAGCATTTAGTCTGTAAAGCTAATACAAATACGATTCAAAGTCGAATGACCGAGTGGGGAGGACGGCGTTACGGTCTTCCATCCCTCTTTCTTGTGAACATAAGAAAGAGATGCACGATCACTAAAATTCGGTCCCCAGGCCCGCGATAAAAGCTATGCAATAGCTTAAAAAAAATTAATAACATTTTAGTTCTCAAAAAATAAAGCCTCGTTTTGACACAGGCGAAAAACCATGTCATGTAATGTAACATTTTATAAGACTTTTAAAAGTGAATACACTAAGCACATCAAAATCAAAATTAATGGAAACAATAGAAACAGAAGAGGGAAGATGTTGGGACATCTGATATGACACGACAACTTCATTAGAACAATAATGGAAGATAAATTAGAAGGGAGGAGGAAGGGAGGAGGAAGAGAGGTAGACCTAGGAGAAGTTACATACCAAGTGAAGGAGAAGATAAATAGTGTCGTATCAAGTGGAGAAGTACATGGAAGGAACTCCACCGACAAGAGCGACGCTCTTAAATTATGAATGAACATCAAAATCATTCAACATGATGATTTTGTAAATCTACCTTTTATTTATCAAAATCACTTCCATTTTGGGTTTTCTGTAAATTTTGAAACAAATAAACGTAATTTGATCCTGTTATACTGTATTTGGGGTCTTATTTATATTGTATTTGGGGTTTTTAACTATTTTAATCTAAATAAAAAGCCGTAGGTTTGTGTGTAACCTATTTGTAAAATACTATGACGCTTAGTAATGTAGTCTTCCCTTGCACCGCTGCAAAAGTGCGTTTTTTGTGCGACCATAAAACTGGGAAATCCGGTATAGACACAGGCTCCCTATTATTACGTGCAGGCTATCTGTGCTTGCTGATGCAATACCCGTTTGGAAAGATGCCCCTTTTTGCGGAGCCTAGGTACCAGTTACCACACACGTGATGTAATGCGAGGTGCGACTCAGTGGAGATTCTATTTCTCCCGTAAAAATGTCCATTCATTTCAATAGACTTTGTAAATAAATATGATCATATATCTGAATTGATTGTGATGGGCCAAGATTCTAACGTAATTTGTAGAGCATAAAATATCGTATTAAAACATATTGCAAAAGTTTGGATATTTATTGCTCAATCACGTCGGAAACGTTGAACGGATCAGGCTGAAATTTGGAACACAAGATTAGTCTGCTATTGTTTTAGTAAGTCAGTTCTATAGATTATAATAACAACATTATACTTTTCATGGCCAGAGTGAACAAATTATTTTGATACGTGAAATAAATAACCATATTCATACCATTTAACAGTGATTTAAACACTTTTGACGTAGACAATTATTGCTGTATCCGCTGTACTATTCAATCATGAATTATGCATAAATTAATGAACAAATTTAACATGTAATTTATTTGAAGTAAAGGAATTACGACGCAAAATTTAACAGTATTAAGGTAGCGCCATAAGGAAATACATAATAATCAAAAGGCACCTAATAACATGCACTTATAAATAACAATTTAATCACAAATATCATTAAAGATAACTGTCTTCGATAGGTAGTAATTATCGTCGATAAATAATGAAATAATAATGTTTAATCGACACAATAACACGGTAAACGGACTTTTGGAATTCATTTATATGAAATAACCTACTCATTGTAATGCTGACGTCACCTTGTATTAATGTTCCTTCCAACTTTTAACATGTTCGTTGACAATAACGTTTACATACATTTATACTATTTACGTGATTTCATCATCATCACCTGCATCGATCATAGATTGCACTGCGACGGCGCGGCGTAGCAAGCCTTGGAGGAGCCCAGTATCAAAATTAGTTGGGCACCCAAATAAGTGAAAAGATTGTGGATAACATTTTACTAATTGTTACTTATTACACTCGTTAAGTTATTAGGTGCCTCTGTAGCCCGGGATCCCGTATCATTGACACCGCTGATACCGCTGATACGGCGCCGGCGGTAGCTACGCCTCCGATCCACAGCCTTCTGTATCCCACAGTTGGATATAGGGTATAGGCATCTTGCTTACTTTATGTGTTTCATAATTTCCGTTGTTTGTCAAACTTTGTTTAGTCTGAGGGTAGATGGTAGGTAGGTAGACTTGAGCGAAAAATATTCAATAGTACTCATTTATTTGCTTAATCTTTGACCAGCTGAGAAGTTGAAAATATATATCCAATCCATGCTCAGGCTATGTCATCTATAGCGTACTAAATTGCAAATACATTAAAACACGAAATGAATCAAGGATCGTTCCCGCTGACGTGACAAGTTATGCCCCGACGCCCACAGGTGGTGCTGATTATGATTTGTGGTCAAGGCGCAAGCGCAGGACATGCCTGGTCGGACCGGGGACCGAGTTACCGGAATCTGATAGCGCATAAATCGAAAAATTCATTTGTTTGCGAGTACCAATTCGATGTTAATTAGAACCACGAAAATAATACCACTTTCGAGCATGAACTATTGGTAATTGAAATTATCTATAGTAGAAGTTAGCACAACTTATAGATTTTGTTTGTAGTATTATTTAACTACAATAAATGTGTGGGGTAATAAACATCTGTAACTAAAGCAGTATATACACTTTGTCGCCTTAAATTGACGTGGTGGTGAAGTAAATCCATTTTATTGCGGAAGTCTTCGACTAACGATTTCTGGTCATTACTTTTTAATTTATGTTTAGAGCCACAAAATACATGGGAGAAATTATACAAACGAAAGCTTCCGTCGGTAAAAATAATAATAAAATATCGCAATAGCAAAATACTAAAATATCTTTGACTGGATTTTTATGGTTTTAATTATGTTAGTATCACTTTTATAATTTCTTAAATTAGCTGACAGACCTGGAGGTGTTCAGGCAAACAAAAAGTTTTAGAAGTTGTTTGTACCTAGTTCTCTTATTCCCTAATTGCGGGATATAGGCTCTCCCATGATACCTACACTTTTCAGTATGATCTTCTACTTCACGCTTCTAAAAACATTTTACGGTTATTCAGTCCCGAACAGAAGTCCTAGAACATAGATATAGTGGAGATAGTCTGTTTAATTGCTACCAGCCACCGTCGTACACAGATGATTTATCTCTGGTGGAGCTATGTTGGTAACAGGCCACGATGCCACTCGCCACTTCCTGACGTAATTCCGTGATGGTATTCTGTTCGGGTTCTCAGGAATATGTTCGGTTCGGTCATAATTCAAAAATTTATGAGCTGAAGATTCTCTGAGATCATTTGAATTCAGAATATATTTGAAAAGTTTTTTTTTTATATTTTATAGCTTCTGTTATTACTTGTTTTGTTTTGACATGTCAATGAGTAAGTTTCGGTTGGCCCTGTGCCTTTTGAGGGGTAGCTCAAAGTTCAGTGCGGCAGGTTAGGTCATCTGAACTCTGTCTTAGGTCCCTTCAATTAAGAAAAAAATTTAATCCTGACCAGTAAATTTGATTAGCACGTAGCGCCCATCAAAACAAATTGCGTGGTTTTATAACTTTTTTTTTTCGAGAAAATCCTTGTTAGCAATAATGTCTCAAGGTGGAGGTGAAAAATCGATTCTGCTATATATTACATTCCTGCAACCAATCTCAGGCTGTATTATTACGCAACATGGACGCTGTGATTATTATATCGGCGCAGGCGCATCTGTGGACTGCAATTACACAAGATACCGGCCTGTCGGGGTTTTATAGGGTCTGCGATGAGATGAGAGCTAAACTCGGGTTTGCAGTGACAATTTATCGAAACATCGTGTACGTTACAAATACTTTGATCGGAAAAGTACTTACACACCTCAACAGAATTTAAGAAACGTTTGACTATCTGCATTCAATTTAATTCAATTTATTTATTCGAACCATTATTTCAAAAGAACACTTGTTAACGTCACTTACAATAAAATTATACATAAATAATCTGTGTATGTAATAAAATAATACTAAAGAATAATGTCACATAAAAAATAATCAGCTGTAAAGGGGCCTTGTCATTTAGGTGCAGCTGTAAAAAGGCTTTGTCAGGGTGAGAAAAAAAAAAACAAATTATCCAAATAATGAATACATACAGTAGGTACTTAAACAAATTTACATTAATGTTTAGTATTATTCCACTTTACTCGATTGTTCTGATTTTGACATATTCCTTTTCCAAATATTGCTGTCCTTTACAAAATCATCTACAGTGTAATATGCTTTGCTCATTAGGTAGTTTTTTAATTCGGTTTTAAACCTAGTTTCATTGAGACCTTCCACTTGTGCAGGTATTAAATTATAGAAGCGAATACCATTACATTTGAAAGAGTTAATGGTTTTCTGTAGTCTGCATTAAGGAAATACAATTTTATGTTTATGATGTGCTTTTGGATTCAAATCAGACATTTTCTTCAGTCGAGTACGGTTTTTTCTCACACACATTTTACTTTCATAAATGTATAACGACGGACCTGTTAGTATATTTATAGTTTTAAACATCTCCCGTAATGATTTTCTAGCAGACAGATTGTACAGAGCACGGATTGCTCTCTTTTCTATTCTATTCTATGCTATCTGTGAAACTGTTTTTAATTAGTTTTTTTTAACAGTAGTAAAGTGTTGTTTCTATCAATTTTAAATACTTATTTTATTCAGTTTTCATAACCTAAACATAAACAGGTAATTTTTTGATCCCACTGCTGGGACTCGGGCCTGCTCTCTCAATTGGAATGTCAAGGCCATAGTCCACCAAGGTGGATCATTGCGGGTTGACGGATAACGCATTACTTCGGAAGATTCTTGAAACATAACGATTTCCTCATGTTTTCCTTTATCGTTATAGCTAGTGGTGAAGACAAGCTTACATTTCTCCACATGAGCCGCAAGTATTCCAACTGGCGTTCTACTCAAGTGATGTAATTTGTAAAATTTTCGAATAATTGTATAATTAATAGTTATTTACTTAAGCATGCAGTTTCACTAATAGGTTAATAGCTTGTTTGAAAACTGGAACGCGACTATACTTTCAAAAGCAATAAATTTTCATCATAAGCCTACGTCCAATTAAAGCCCACACACATTAAACTTAAAAATAGATAAAACCCGTCGTTTCGGTTCGCTAAAATAATAAAATATCATCATCCCACGACTTTAATGGACTTGCCAGTGTTGCAGCCCGTAAATTTATAGCCAAAACAAGTGAAATTATCAATAAATACAGAATGGTGACGAAAGTTTCGCCTTTTATGTGATGTTTCGATAAATAGATGATTATGGATAAAGCAATTACGAAAGATTCGAAAGGCCTAGTTATAATGCAACGTAAAATTAATTAACTAAACTAAAATCCAAGATTGTTGTTCTGATAGCGTCCGAAATTAGAGCTATAATGCCTGGCACATATTCCAAACATATACTTCTACAACATAAATTGTAAAGAGGGCGTATACTATGAGTTGAGGTAAAATCGTGTAACCTTTTTTTAACTTTTTTTTTGCCTTACAACATAGCTAACAGATGCAATATTAAAAAACACATACAAATAAATACCTAAAGGCAGGGCATAATATATGTCATTACTGGTTTCTCTAGTATAACAAGGTAAGTACATATATTATTATTATTTGACTGGCCTCGTAGCTTAGTGGGTAACTCTGCCTGCGAAGCCGAGGGTTCGATTCCCAACCCAGTGCAAATATTTGTGTGATGAATTCAAATATTTGCACTGTGTCTGGGTGTTTCTATGTATAATAAGTATGTATTTACAACAACTACAACGTATTAAGTACTAACAACTATTTAAGTATTATATCAGCTATCTGGCCACCATATTACAAGCTTTGCTTAGTTTGGGGTCAGATGGTGTTGTGTGTTAATTGTCCACCAATATTTATTTATATTTATTTATTTATTAAATACTCGTCAGTAAATCTTTTGATATTATGGTGAAATATATTTTGAAATTTGGTGTTGTAAAAAATGTTTCAGGTACACATGGTGCAGCCGGGGCGTTGCGAATTGCACCAACCGATCCGACCACCAGCTTTTTAATTGCGTAACTTTGAATGCAGCCAGTAAAATTTTGACAATTATTAAACTACAGGGGAAAATATACAGAGATTAATTTTATGCCCAGTACCTACGTTAAATAAATTACCTTTAATGTTGATGAAGTTATTGGACCGATAGCGGTAAATATTAGACATAAGATGGATTGCGATTATTACTCAGATATGTTATTAATAAATAAATATACCTAGTTTCCTTGATAGAAAATAAACTTTATCGCTAACTACGGTTTAAAGTTACCACATTCGCCGGTCACAGGCTACTTGCAGTTAGGGCTGTACAGATGGATTCACAGCCTTATAAAACGAACTTAATAAATTTTCAAGGCTCGGTAGAAACCATCATTTGAAACATATATTAAATCTGCAGAATATCTTCAAAATTGTGTATGGCATTTATTTACTACTTGAGATGAATCAGATCACTAAATAATTAAGGTATGAATATTCAACGCTATGTTACTACCAATTTCGTTTTGTTCGTCGTCACTAAGACAAACGTTTCAAAGTAAATGTTTGGTTTATATCAGTTACACCTTAATTTCGTTTATTTGATCCGATAGAGAATCGTTAGAAAAAAATAAAGAATACCTAGCATTGGGACAAATATGATTGTGGATTATTGCATTTTAAATTTTTTCACGCTCGTGGATCGCAAGTCCAATCAGAGTCATGAAAATCTTGGATAACAAAGGTACAGGTGAAACATACATAATAGGTATATGCCTCGTTGTAGCTAGATACAGGCTGGAAATTAATTATGACAAATATTTAAATGCAGCGCCTTCTCAGCCATGGAAATGATTATGGCGTAGGATTCATGTATCTATGTCGTCGAAATATGTTTTTCTTAGAATACGTTGTTTATTTTACTTATTTTCACAGTTAAAACCATTGTTGATGACCAATTTCTATAGCTGCACTTGGAGAACATAGTGGATACAAAGTTACCTTGAACTCACACTTGTGAAATCGGTCGTTTCGCCCCTGAGCCACAACTTTTTTAAGTTGTCAGCCCTAGTCGCAAATTATAAAGCCTGATATACGCGAGCGAAATTATTAATTTAATAGCACCAGTCCCGCAAAACTCTCGATTTCGAGGTGATTTCGCCACATCCGGTGCAAATACCTGCCTGCTTGTATTGCGTCAACGTTTCCGGTACGGTAAATCATTTTATACACTCGATTTATGATTTATGGAAGATACTAGTTAGCTCTAGATAGATTAAGTATTATGATTACGACGTTTTAACAGACTAATGTCTTGGATATAGTATCTGAGATAGTTAATTGATCGTTTTTTGTTCGCAGCATTGGCTTTCAGTGAGTTTAATGTTGCCAGTTTTTAAAAGCTCCACTGCTCCAAGAACAGTGCGGGACTGAGTATATTTGACCAACTTCAAATGTATTGTTTTGCTTTATTTCATACTAGGAGCGTCCCGCGGTTTCGCTCACATCGTTCCCAATCTCGTTATTATCCTGCGATACAATTTAAATAGATCATTACCCCGTGTGTCATACAAATTTTCATACAGATCCCTTTAGTAGCTTTTGTGTGAAAGAGTAACAAAGATCCATACATCTTCAAAAACTTTTGCATACTGTTAGTACGATTTAAAAAAATCGGCATGGAAATAAATAATAATGTTTAAATTAAAACATGTTGTTTTATTTCATTTCGAATTTTATTGTAATGTTGGTTTAATTTATAATTTGTGTAATTTACTTAATAGTATGTACATGTTGATAGCGTAAACTAAAGGTTATTTGTTATTTTAAAACACTACTCACATTCACTGACTGGGCTCGTGGCTTATTGGGTAGTAACTCTGCCTGCGAAGCCGAGGGTCGTGGGTTCGATTCCCCACCCAGTGCAAATATTTGTGTGATGAATTCAAATGTTTGCACTGTGTCTGGGTGTTTCTATGTATAATAAGTATGTATATAAAACTATATATTATGTATTATATCAGCTATCTGGCCGCCATAGTAGAAGCTTTACTTAGTTTGGGGTCAGATGGTGATGTGTGTGAATTGTCCACCAATATTTATTTATTTACATTTAAAGCATACTGTAAAATATATATTTTTTCGGAACCAAAATATATATAATAATAATATACTCACTGTATATTTTATATCATATTTCAATTTGTTATGAATTATTTTGAACATAATTTTCGAAACATTGAATATATACCTACACGTCATAAATAAAAAAAAACCACGCCAGTCAGATGCACGAAAACGGCTCGGAATGCGCATGCGTACACAATCGCTGGCGAATCGATTTCCTAGCCGTCAATCGGTTGATTTATTCGATTCACACACGACATCGATTCGACTCGAATGTGGAACGAAATGGTACTCTAACGTCTCGTTACAAGTTTACTGTGTCATATTGGTATGTGATTATAAAAATAGCTATTAAAGATAACTAATAAGGCATTGGTGTAACTTTCACTATCGATTTATTTCTTGCTCAAATAAAATAGGAACGTTTTGCTTTTTGGTGAAAAGGTTAATGCAACAATGTGCTTTTATTTATGTCTTGTAGTAATTGTATTTAACTTTTAATTTCAATAGATCACCAACAACTAGGGAATACTGAATACATTGACCAATATAAGTCTAGACATAATAAGATCCAACATGTTTGTATGAAGCGTGTCCAACATGGTGGCATTATCATGAATATAAAGTTTTTTAAAAGTACAAAAACTGTATTTAGAATGTATTTTATCAAAATAGATTCGCCATAAATACTCCAGATACGTTATCACTCCTATGACTCAATCGTGAAATGAAAGTGTGTTGTTGATTAAGTTATCTAATCAATATGTGGCTTTCTACGACAAATCCTAGAAATCTGGTTCTAAAAAGATAACACGTTACTTTAGATCTATTAGATAATAACATATTTTTTTAAAGAATTCAATACTCAGTATTATTAACAAGTATTCGTCCGCGATATAGATTTCGTCCGCGCAGAATTTAGAAAGACTAGGAACTGTCTCCGAAGGTCTTTCCGACTATGTTCAACCAAATATCGAAATGTTTCCGATAAAAACGCTCTATATCTGTCTCTATCATTTCATTGAAATTAATTTGAATTGAATTCTGCGTCACGCTCTGGAATGATAAGAAATCTTCGGGTAAACTTGGGACCATGACCATTGGCTGTCTAGAAATAAGTCAGGATTTCCCATTGGCTGACACATTTCTAGATGGCCATACTCATGGCCACACCCTCCGGTTTCACCCGCGTATTTTCCAAAGTAAGCTATCAAATTCTGGGTTATACGTTTTCCCTTGTATCGGCAGTTGCTATGACTGCCAATTTTTTTGTTTTATTCGTTCTTTCTATCCAGTTTAAAGTCCCACATCGCTTGCAGCATCGTAAACTTATTACACGTAATCTATAAGTTCATTATATAAATGTGCAGTTAATCTCGCTACCCACGAGTCCGCCGTAATGTTCCCAAATTAAATCTCTTCGGGATGATTGCCGTACGATTATCGATACTGTCCGTAAAGAGACGACGATTTAGATGCATCGCGATACGCTCTGTGATAAGGTATCGGGGAATTTAAAAAGTTTATGTGAGAATAAGTTTCTTAAGTCATTTTACTTTTGAAATTCGGTTAGGTAAACTATAATCAATTTTATTTTATTCTACAATCCTACTTCTTACTAATATTATAAATGTTAATGTTGGATGTTTGGAAATTAGGATGTTTGTTCCTCAACCACGTCGTAACGTATTAACAGATCTATAGTATAACGTAGATTTATAAAATTATAGTTTTGGATGAATACATTCTCATACCTGAGTTACAATCAGGTTTAGTATTTTAATTTTTTTATATTGGAGTTAGTTCTAGTTTTTCAATGAAACAAATAATATTTATTAATTGTAGCACGCCAGAAAGAGAGGTAAGATACAAAATGAAAGCTTCGTCAAACTTTATTGATTTTACGCAGATAACAGCAAATAGGTGAAATAAACCACAGATAAAATTATACTGTCTATTGTTCCGACACTTTCCGGATTCCCTAGGTCCGTAATACGCTGACGGCGTCCACTGCAGCCACTGCAATATTTTAGTAGATCCTATTACGGTACCAGCTACGGTGTGCACTCGGACTATTGAATAGTCGGTAGACAGTATATCTATCTCTCTCTCTCTTCTCTTCTCTTCTCAGTCGGGCACTCTTGGCAGAGTGGTCGTGGTTATGTGTGGATCCTGTTGCTATGCGTCTCCATTCGGCTCTATTGGAGGCATTGTGGGAGCAGTCGGCCATGGTTGTCATATTCCGATAGCTGGCACCAAATAGGGATGTAATTTTTTTTCGGAATTGCTTTTATTTTGAAGATTGACGCTTGTTTACCATAAAAAAAAATATTTGATTTAAAAATATTAATATTTTCGATGAGGACAATAATAGGGTAATTTTGAATTTTCCCGCTAAAACAGTAACGACTGACATGACGTCATTAGTCGCAAAACATTGGTTGCGATTCATGTCTGTATGTCCAGTTTATGTGTTTTCTTATTTGTATTTGAATACAAACAATCAAAACCGTCATCGCTAAGATCGCAAACTATAATAAAAATGCAGAAAAGTAAACAATCTAGTCAGTCTTCGACGGCTTTTGCGACTAGTGACGTAATAAGCCATATTGGCGTTTGCAGGCACGTGACAACAGATTAAAAATATAGCATTAAAAATCATTTATAATGAATTTACTAAGTAATATTACATCTCTATATATAAAAATGTTATGTAGGTTTGTGTACGCTTCAAAAACTCAAAAAGTTCTTCACCGATCGAACTGAAATTTTACAATGATATATAATCCGCATCAAGGATTGTTTTTATCTAATCACAATGTGCCACAGCGAAGCGTGTCAGGGTACAGCTAGTTACTCATATAAAAGTAATATCCTATTATACCCCTATACCAAGTTCCAGACCTGGCTGGTGAGTAGCGGTAAAAAAATAATCGCTCAATTTATTTGTTATAGCAATAAATAAATTAAAAAATACTAGAAGACTAGACTAGAGGACCTCGAATGTCATGCGAGTCCATCATACCCTGAGGAAGTAACTCAGTCATCGTGTAGTCACCGTCTTTGAACGCGTCATGAAATTGGAACATACCTGGAACAAAACAAAAGATCAAGGTTAGACAAATAGATATATAACAGAAGTAAAGGCTGGTCTAGATCGGGAGAACCGCGACCGCCGATCCGCAGCCCGGAGCCCCCGGGTTGAAGCCCCACACGCATCACTATCTTTTCGAAGTCGTGTGCGCAATGCCGCTAACTTAAAACGGTGAAGGAAATCATCGTAAGGAAACCGCCGTGTACCTAGAATCTTTCGAGGTTATTAGTCATTCACCAACCTGCACTAGGCCAGCCTAGTGGATTATGGGCTTGAGTCCTTGCGAGAGAAGGCCTCGACTCCCAGCAGTGGGAACATTTTGTGGGCTGCTTATGATATTTGTAATATAAAAGCTACTTGCTTCTATACATATGTAGATCCCATTACCAGACTATATGTCGGTAATGTAATTTTCGACGGTCTCTAAGAGGTGTTTTTTCCCTCATTTCTTCCTCTCTCCCTTCCTCATTTCGTCTTAACATCAGGCGATCAGGCGATATATTAGTCAAGCTCATATTATCGGTGAAATAAATTCTTAGCCGTTTGATGCAGCAGTAATCCTTACTAATATTATAAAATAAAAGGTTATCCAATTTAATATAAAATATTCTGTCGCCAACGGTTTCACGCCTAGTCTGGTTTAGAGATAGTCTACAGCCTCACAAAGGACTTAGGTCACTTTTTAATTGGAAAAAAGGGTTCTAAAGATTTGAAAAGGGGATTAAATTTCATAAGTCTGTAAATATTTTACCATTTGGGGGTAGAATACTCGCTAATAGCACTAATGGTTTAGATAAGCCGAGGGTTACACCGCGAGGCAGAGCTAGTAAATAAAGAAAATTTATTTACCAGCTATACTATTTTTAGCATGATCTTCGGCCTTATGCCAATCCTTCGATAAGTACAACTCAGAACCTTAACCGTTTTGCGTGTGGATTTCCACCGTTAAGCTTACCGCTTGATAAGAGAAATAATTTCTAATAACTAATTACGTTGCGTTATAATAATAAAATTCCAGATAAACCAGAATCATAAAATGTAATCGAACTTTTATATCAAAAACGGATATAAACTTTTATCTCAAGTTTTCCATCTGCTACGCAGTCTCAGGTCTCTATCGCATTTAGAATTACAGATTGTATCTGAAATACATTCGAATTTACATTTGTAAACAAAATGAGGTTTTAGTTATAAATGTAAATATTCTGCTCTGCAATAAAACTGGTAATAATACGGAGTTTAGAACCAAGGAAATTGGTTTGGGAACTATTTCCTTTATGGAGCAAGGGTATTACGAATATTGTGAAACTCATTTAGTTGTAAGACTGGTCTATAATATTTATAATTTCAAAAAGGAATAGCAAACAATATAGTTACTGTAACCAAATACTTTCGTTTCGCTTTTAAGAAATAGGGTTTATATTTGAATACATGAAGAAATTATAACTAGACAATTATTTGAATTTACCATTCATTGTTTTCAAAACATACAAAACAATACACGTAAAAGTTAGACGTAAATCAATTTCATATAATGATAAAAAACCAAGGCGTCAATATATCAAACAAGACAATTTACAAAACAATGATTCTAAAAGTTTGATTAGACCATTCATTAGATTTGTCCGCCATATTGCCGGAAGTGCGCGTGCGCCGGTGGGCGGCGCTATTCACGTGAAGTACCGAATCACACACACAACAGAGCGCGAACAATATAGTAAAATACGACGACCTTGTATGCATTCCTTGCAAGTGTTATAATGAGCAATTAAAAAATTATATTGATATAATGGAGATAAATTACTTCTAAGGTGATTTATAAGATTTCCGCTCATTAAGAGACTGTCGGAACGTCAATGACACTTTAGACTAAGAGTATCGAGTGTACGAAACGATCATAGACAATTTGTCTTTACGGTAACTGGAGTTTCATTTTATTAAGTATCGCATTATTAGTTTTTCAACAACAAAAAAATCTAATTGTTATATAACATCGAAGTATGATATATCGACTTACTACAATTAGTTTCGATAAACGAAACTATTCAAAAATATTATAAAACTATACTACATGTGCAGTCGGGTAAAAATCTGCTTCTTTTGATCAGCCAAATGTCTGGTAAAACTACTTTCAAAAAACTAGAAATACTAGTCATAGTGACCGTTAGCATAGAGTTCATAACAAAATGCAAAGTATAGCACGTGCTCTTTAGTGACAAAAAAACATTGACGAAAACATGGCAATAAAATGGTTGCCAGTCCACAGTCGTCATTTGTATATGTTCAAAATCGACGAGCGCGAATTTCACCGCACACCATCCCAAAGTGTGTCAAACTGATGAAATGTAAACAAGTTTTTTACGATCAATATATTGGAATGATTTATTAAACGGAATTGTTGGGTGTCCGAGCTCATGTGGAGTATCCAGTATAAAATGATGAAGATACGAATTTATACGTGTAATAAAGATATCTAGATGGATTTGCGTCTGTCAATTGGGTCAATTAGGTTTTGGCTGATTTAGCGGTAGATGTAGTAGCCAATATTAAAACATTAATCTTGTCTTGTAATGACGTTTTTTATGATCTAACTTCGCAGTTTCGTGCTCGTCCTACAGTAATGAAATAGACGACTTTTTGACCTATAGTACCTACCTAGTTTGTGTTACTTAATATTATTTCGTCCAGAATAGAATAGATAATTTTGTTAGATGTAAATTACTGCGCCAAATTTTTTGTTCCTGCGCCTTTACAAGATATTAATTATTATGTTGATTGTCTATTTCGCTGTATGCTTTGTATTGTGTGTATGACGATTTGTAAAATGCAATAAACACATTGATTGATTGAATCAAATCAAACCGTTAAACCTCTAATGTGTAATTCAAACTTTTTTATGAGTTTACGATACGATACTTGCAATTACTGTTTTATTCAATTATATTCATGTTATAATATAGTTTAATGCTATGATGACTTAGTCATTAATGTCACTAGCATAATGGATGTCGCCAAAAGTAATAAACATTACATCTCGAACGATAATTATAATTTTTAGATTATACACATCCGTTCTCCATTAATAAAGTAGCCATAGACTTGAAACTACAAACCTAAGTAACCATTTTACAGCTCAGGTTTTTAACCGGTTAATAGTACATCATAGCCAAGCTACTCGTAAGTAGACCAAGAAATAGCTACTTAGCAATTAGATTTTTTATATACATTTTTTTATTTAATTCGTAGATAGATAGTTTGATATCTCAACTTAGCGTGTGTCTGAATGCAAAATACTTTTTTGTCTGGGTCAACATTTAGTTACAGTTTAATCTCTGATTGTTTTTTCATAGGATGGCAACATTATAGAGAAATGACATGAGACTTTTTTCAGAGAAATAAAAAGCGCGGGAAGCGTTTGAATAAAGAAATAAAACGAAAACCAGACATTAGTTGACGATGGCAACTTCAATAAACAAGAAGCCAATCGCTCGCCTCGGTGGAAAAAATAACTTCATTCATGATAAAATGAATTATCAAACAGACGTAGCCACGAGACTACGTTTTTTTACTTTGTTATTCTATGTCCTGTTAAATTATTTCAAATATTATTGAAAACACTTCCAAAAGTTATTAACGGTACTTACATTGTTCGGAAAACGGAACAAAAAGCAGTTTCATTAAAAATACCGCACGTCGCGTACTACTGAACTAAATCCTAGCCTCCATTGAAACGGAGTGCCGGAACTGATTGAAAATAAAAAATGGGTCCGTCAGAAAGAGAAGAACAAAATATTTATATTAAGTACGTGACGATAGCGTGGTCACCGTATCGATGCGCGTGCGCCGATATTTTAGCCGCGGCTTTTTGTGAATGAACCGAAAGCGGACAGGTTCTCGGTTAGAACTTAACGGGATATACTTTTCTTGCTTTTTTCTACAATCGCGGTATGATGAGCTTCTATTTGTAAATGTTACGAAAACAAGGACAGCATGGAGTTGAGACCGCGAAATGAGGTAAGGGCCGTATTTGTGTGCAAAACGGTAAAATACTCCATGGTCTATCATATCTTTTGTAGATTATCTTTCTGATGCTGATTTTTTAATTTGCTAAAAGGATAATTAACTGGTAATGCGCCGATGAATCTTTCCTATCTGTAATAATGAAGCAATAAATGATTAGCAGTAGAAATTAATTACTCAGCTCAATAAAACGACTTAGCAACACCGATCCTTACTCCGAACTAAAGATAAAAACGACTTAGATCTCTGATCCTTCCTCCAAATCAAAGATAAAAATGACTTAGATCTGTGATCCTGAACCGAAGAGTGAATAGGGTTAATTCTTTTCGTAATGAGAATACATGTATACTGAGACCTTCCCTTTGTCCCAAGATTTTTTGGCAGCAATAATGTGTGATAATAATACTGACCGAGAGTCAATAATAGAAAATATTTATTAAATTACTCGTAGTTTACTCCTAATACAAATTAGGAGTAAACAAAGTGAAAAAATCTTTTCGTTTTATGACTCGCCTCGTTGTGCGTCTAATTAACGCAATTATACCGCTTTTGCCGATAAAAGAGCGGTATGAACGAGGTATAATGCCGCCTAGATGATTAGACACGCCGCCGCGTCCATCGGCGAACTAAGGGAAGTGAGTGATATGAACTAGATCGGTAATTGATTTCCGTTGCTTTGGACCTAAAAGGGGAGAGAACGTCAAGACAACTAGGACAATTCTTAAATAGGATCCCGTTTTCAAATTAAGATTCACATCTTAAATATTTTAAGTCATTAGTTTTAAGTCATCACTTTGAATAGTGGAAAGTTTTTTTAGTTGTGGAAATGGTCGCTAATATAAAAATTGCAGTCATAGGAACTGCCGATAGAAGTGAAAACTTATAACTCATAATTTGATACTACGCGGGTGAAACCGGAGGGCCAAATAGCCAATAGCATACATACCCAATGAGAAATGCTGACGCGTGTACGCGTTTCTAAATGGCCAATGGCAAATGCTGTAGATTAGTAAACGCATTTGTAGAGGGCAAATTGTCATGGTCTCGAGTTTACCCGAAGATACCTTATCATTCTCGAGCATGACGCAAGAATTCAATTCAGAGACCACGAAAAATCTGTATTTGCCGCGCCAGAAGTACTTCAAAACAAAATGGTGGTCTTTCTGTATAATGTTAGTAATAGATTAGATAAAAAATCTTGAAATATTGTATATCAATGATTTACGGGAGAATTCTGTTATATACAGAAAAAATTATAAGTTACAATCGATTACTCGGTTATTGATACATGTTCGACATGCGCAATATTGACTTTATTTATTACTCGAACCGTGTTAATATGACCTTATTACACGAAGCTACTTACATATCTTTTTTTTACGTCAAGTGAGGACAGCGGCTCCCCTTACAAGTATCGAGTCGAGGGTAACTCGATCCTATATGGGTATAGATATCGACACGCGGATATCGACTTTTTTGACAAGGATATCAAGTCTCCGCCCTTTAATCAGCTTCGGTTCGCCGCAAAAAATGTATTTTCTCCAAATTCAGCTCAGGTCATGGAGCTTTTGCTAGTGTGTTTAAAACTTACCATATCAGAAAATGGTGCTCTCTCATTCTCAGATACTATTGAGAAGAGAAAATAAGAAGACATGATGTTTAAAACATGGCATGGTTTTTAAGAGTTTAATCGATGTTTTGATCGATACAGCACATTAATCGAGTGACTCAAGGAAATAAGGTTAAGGTAAAATCTGAAAAGTGATTTCCCGTTCGGTGTAATTAAATCAGTTCATTTTTCCAATAACATTGTATGTTTATACTCGGTGTTTTATTTTCCATATCACAATAAACGATCTTATAATAACAATACCAGCGATTAAAAAAAAAAAGACTCACTTTGTTTCATCGGCTCCCATTATTAGAAGAATAGTGTTGTAACTTCCAATAACAATATCGATAAAAATCGCAAATAACGTGCATCGGAAGATTAACACAACGGTGTCGGCGCCATGTTATTTTAATCGCCTTCGCTATCAAAAACCTGTCGTGGATATAAAAAACAAATTGGCCTACATATTGCGGACACAAATAAAAGGAATTTTACACAGTTCGGAATAGCTAGAACTGGTAAAACCGTTAAACGCTATTGTATGCGGAAAAATGTTCTCTCAAATTTTGGCACTTCGAATAGAAACATTTTTAAAAATCGAATAAAGAAAATAACCAATATATTAACCGAGACGTGGCTTATTAACAGTCTTTAATTAAAAACATAGCGTATTCTGCCACTAACTAACTGATTTGCATTAAAAATGAGGTCAAAACTATAAGTGTAGCGGTGAGCCCTACATGCTCGTGGCAGTAAATTAGTCAAAATTTTGTAATTGCTCGATAAATTATAATTTTTCCACTCTCTCTTATTCGTCAATATAATTAATATCACCGTTCTAAACTTAAAAATACTTATTAACTTCGAGTTCGACAGGCCAAACGCCAGTTATATCAATATATCTTAGAAAATAATGTCGATTTTCATAGAACGAGGTCAAAGTTAAAGGTGTCAAGTGCTAGTGTCAAATTTGTCAGTCGATCAAAACAGACAAACAGAACTGGTTTATGGCAGGCCATAAAAATCCCACCGTTACACCGCCACCGATACCTATAAGTTCTAGGAAATATAATAGTGCAGTGGCGTCAATAGAATATCGATAAGTTGTGATGTGGCAACACCCTGGTCACGTATCACCTGTCTCAATACTGGGTGACAAGTCGAGAGCACAATACATGTTGCGATAACGTCCTTCAAATAAAAATAAGTCGAGTCTAACCAGTGCAGTCCATTGACGATATTGACGAACTACATTGCATTTATACAAATTCATTTGTCATGAGACTAAAGTGGCCATCAAATTTCTGTATCTCAATGAAACATTTCGAATCCCAAAAAATAATAGTAAATTTCACAATTATTATGACGTTTATTGCTTCTACTTCTACTCAGTAATGCATACATACGTGATTTATAACACAATTTGAAATGTATTGTCAAATAGCTAATCTACTGAAGTTTAGACCTGTGAAGTTGTCGAAAAATTTGTAGTTGGGAAACACCTGTTTATATTTTTTTCTCGCATTTTTAATTTTCAACGTTCAAATCTTCACAGGGCTTTTATAAATAATTAAAATCGCCAGCCGTTCTCGAATTTTAGCGAGATTATCAATGATTCATTTTAATCAATATTAATGACAAACGATTCAAAATTCTTGTAATAAATATATAAAAACATTTGATACTAATGGCGAACATTAATTAGAATTTCGTATCGGGGATATCATACACGAACGAAATTCATGCGCTCTAACACGGAAATTTTTGATAAAATGGCTGGTTACAATTTTACTATCGACACAAATTTATGGTTCCGTATGATCTTTGGGTCTTCAAGACGAGATTGAAACGGTTTCTTCTTCGCGTAAATCAGGCGAGATAACAGTCAAGTGCAAACCGATAATAGTAAAAAAAAATTAAGTGAAATCGAATGAAATTATTTTTTAACTATTTCGGTATACCGTTACCACAAAAAAAATTGGTTGCCTGTAAAGTCGGTATACGGGCGAAAGTTTTACGTGACAACGACTTTGAGTGGTAAAATAATTTTACGGAAGGGACGCGTGCCTTTCACTTTTTATGTCTGTCTCTCTCGCTCTTAGGCGGGCTAACCATGCCCGAGTGGAAGGGACGCGTGCTTCTCACTCGCTCTCGTTGTGAGCGCATAACGTGAGCGGAGCGTAACGCAGTTTCTTGAAGTGTCACCCGGCAAACCAATTTATAAGACGTTGTCACGTCAAAAAGCTAATATATAATGTGCCTCTAACATAGGGTACAATAATTTCCTTATTACTTTAAAAACAACATAAAATATGCTTTTTATAATTCATATTAAAAATCACAATTTATATACCAACAAATTAGCAACAATAATCGCTGCTAAAAAACAAAAAAGTAATTAAAACGAAATGTGACCTCTTCGGATTCGATGGGGAAGTCGATTAAATAGTCAATTCCGTTTTCTTTAAAAATATTTTATTTTAGTTATGAATATTTATACAACGAGTCATTAATGATTTTCAATGTTTACTAATGAATAGTTCTGTTAAGATTAAATAAGATATTAACAATGAGTAACGTTATAAATGGATAAATATTGTTCCTTCATGTTCCACTTTGTCCTTAAGTGTATTTTTTTTAATGTTGGCAGATCTCGTACGGCACTTTATTTAACTAAGATTAATTTAAAGTAGCGGTGGAAACACGTAGCTACAAATTGTCCTGTCATCGTCCAGTTTTATTGAGGAAATGCGATTGTAGCTCTACAACTGATCAGATAAGGTCAGTGGTTCCGGCCGCGTCCTAGTTAGCGACAATGCTCTCTCGGCGGTGGTATTGGTATCGTGACTCGGAACGTCGTTTATCGATAGACTTTACAAATATTTCGACATAATGTCGATAACCATCTGACATTATATTTTACGTTGTAAATTGTCACACGATGATGATCGTAGGTTATTTTCGATTTTTAATTTAATCTGAAGAATCCCTTCCGGACCCAAGGCACAACTACTATGCTCAACTGATTGTGCCATGGGTACGAATCTATGCGATGAGATGAAACCGATCTTGAACATCCAAATTCCAAACCATATCTAACATTTTAGTCACAAATGTCATAATGTTGTATGCCGAATTGGCTTTGATCAATAAATCATTTAACAGGTTTTAGGCTCGCATTATTCATTACTTCGTACAATGTGTGATTTTCTTAAATTTGGCATCCATTTTGACGACACGTCTTATATTCAAGAAATTACTTCACAACGAGAGCGAGTACAATGGTTAGCCCGCCTAAGAGCGAGAGAGACAGACGTGTGATTTTCTTAAATTTGGTATCCATGTTTTTTATTTACATTTAATTGCTAAATTAAAAATAAATTCATTATTTTTGGATCCAAGTGTCGTCAACGAGAGTAAAACCAAACACAAACTACGCACGCCGTAATTAATTATCTATGGGTTTATATGATATACAGTCAAATGAAATCTAATGATGTTGTTAAGACATCTCCGGACCATAATTCCATATTTATCTCAAATCACCCATATCTTTAGAAATATGGTATTTTGCTAATAAAAACGTTATCTACCCATTAAAACGATCATCCATATTCATACTGACCAATATTTTAAACAGATAAACAAGAATGTTTCGGGTCATAAAAACATAAAATAAAAAAACGGAACATTATTATTAATTTATTGAAACTTTACCTTCCATAACCTTTAATTTCGACCTAATCGTTTACGCGTTGCATTTAGCACCTTATCGAGTTACAGATAAGAGTTACTGATTGCAGATAAAGTTGGTAACAGGGGTTTGGCAATGTTATGCTGCAATAGTTCGCAATGCGGTGGATCAGGTTTAGAATCTGTTTGAATTCACACCAAGGTCTGTAATCATTCATGGGACTATTTTTACTTGTGAAAGTTGGTGGCTTATCGATATTTTTTCGAATACATATCGGTAAGTGTGTGTCAGATCTGCTGTCCAGATTTTGAAATACGGTGGTTAGTCATAAGGTTGAGCAGCTCACTGAATGTATCTCTGATGGGACTCCATGCCAGAGCAAAAGCCCCATAATTCACCGCTTTGACAAATTTGCCTAGTGTGGGTTGGCAGATGCCACCTATTCTCGAAAAATGTCTTCGATCACACTGGTTTCTTCACGATGTTCTTCGCCGAAAATACAAATCTATATTATGGGTGTAGTTATGAGTAAGACAACATCATCGACAGGAAGAAGAAGAAGCCAAACTACTACTACTCTTTGAAAAATACTATTACCTTACGATTGGCAAACGTTCCACTAAGCCACCACAGTGCTGGGGCAGTACCACACCTTTGGCTGTTATTCTACCGCCAAGGAGTGAAGTGCAAATATTACTGTCTTCCGATTTGAAGGGCAATGACGAGCGCAGTGCTAGGTAATGATTTGGACTCTTCATAGTCCAATAGTTGCGTTTCACTGTGCTGTTATGTGGCAGGCATGTTGTTTACCATCAGGCGCATGTCCTGCTCGTGCCGTCCTGTACTATAAACAAAAAAACACGATCACAGAGGTTACAACAGTAGTCACTACAACTAAATTCGTAACATCAGCAATATCGAAGTCGGGATTTCACACGATTAAGGGTCAGCTCACACCGAGACGCGACGCGGCGCGACGCTGCGCGCACATTTTTCATAGAGCGACTCAAAATATACTTTATTCACTACACGAAAAGATACACATTACATTGTGAGAATTCAGATTACGTTACACCACGCAGCACTGCGCCTCGAGGTGCCTCGCGGCGTAGCGCGACGTATCGTGACGCAGCGGTGCATCGCCGGTACGCGCGGTCTGCAAGAACGGTGCTGCGTCTCACGGTGCCGCGCGACGCCGCGAGGCGCAGCCTGAGGCCGCTGTGGCGACTTCTCTACTATTTCCGTTCAGACTTCGTTTAGAATTGATGCAGTTCGGTCGAGTGCTCGATTGAAAATATAATGAGACTGGGATCTTGTTATAATCGGACTTCTTGCAGAAGAGAAAGAGGAAGAAGTTTACAAAAATAAAAATTAAAAAGAAGACATCACACAGGCGTGGACGGGACCGCGCGGCGCCCGCGGCTAGTAGATACGTTCCGCTGCGCCTCGCAGCATCTCGCTGCGCAGCGAGGCGTCGTCCTGCTACGATTTTAAGATGCGCCTCGCGACGTTGCGATGCGTCTCGCGACGATGCGCGCCGTAGCGCGAAATCATTGGCCTCTTTGAGTATCGTCGCGTCGCGTCGCGTCTCGGTGTGAGCTGACCCTTAGACTATCTATTTTATTATACACTTGGAAGTTATAAGTATTTGCAGGTTGCAGGATATGATTCACAGTTGTTCACTTGAAAAACACAAGTGAATTAATCTTTTAATTGAATTGTAAGCAATTTTGTAATCATCCCTTCGCCATTATCCTTGATAAAGTACTTAACTGTGTACTTAGCGTTGATCAGATGTTATAAATATTGTCGATAGGGTTTTGTAAAAAGACGTGGCAGCTTAGCGGCGAAGTCCGATTTCATAATCAAGAGGTCGTAGGGTGGAATCCCATCTGCACTTCTGAATAAAAGGTTGTCATCACCAAAGGTTTAACAGGCCAGGCATAAGCAACTCCCTAAATGTTCCCACTGCTGGGACTCTGCGCCTTCTCTCCCAAGGAGAGAGTCAAGACCAAAATACGCTGGCCCCGTGCGGGTTGGTGGATGACGCATGACCTCGAAAGATTCTAGGTTCATGTCGGTTTTCTCACGATGTTTTCCTTCGCCGTTTTTTAAGCTAGCGGGATTAGACACATCACTTCGAAAAGAGAGTGGTGCACTTGTAATTCGAACCCGGGGCTCCGGGGATCAGGAAACCGACAATAATGTTTTATTATAATTCATAAATAAAAATTATTTATTTCATAATTAATCATTGTTTTCATAATTAATAATTATATTACGAAAAATTATAATAATACAAATAATCTAAATATCTCTGGGTGACGTGCTAGACAGAAATCAGTAGCTTAAACCCAACATTTTTGTCGAAATCCACTAGAAAGATTAAAATTAAATTCCTAAAGTTTTTTTTCAAAAGACGTCTGTATCCTGAACTCCCGCATTTTCTAGAAATTACAAGAAAAGTGGTTCACTTATTACAACTGCTCAAGTACAGTTCGCTACCTAAAAAGGCAAATAACAAGAAGAATTTCAACTTGAATGGATCTGGACAAGAAGTAATGTAGGTATTATCTGCCAAAGATGGAAGAGAGACGTAATTTGTATTGTGTACCTTTTCCGTAGTAATTACTTTAAGGGACTCCAATACGGCAGTTGTAAGGCTGAGTGACTCATAAAACTAACACAAGTACCTGTAAAATATAGACAGACTATAGTTTTTTGAGTAATTATTTACTTTACTAACGTTAAGCGGTTGATCTTTTGACTTTGATTGACGATTGATAGATAAATCACATCTGCTATGGGGTCGTACTGTGATTTGCCGGGTAAAATATATCACTTTATTTTCCTAGCTTGGCAAGTTTACTTTGTTTAAATATTTCACATCTGCAATGAAGTCGTAATTTGTCAGAAGAAATACCTATCTTCTAAATAGGATTCTCTTATTTTCCTAGCTCACTTAGAGCGGTTCCATTTGATGGATAATTCACATCTATGAGTAATCTGATGGAAGACGAAGAAAATATCTAAATGTTTATAGAAGTTTTACAAATTACAAATTAAAATTACCAGAATATGTAGAGAAAATATCAGTAAAAAACTAATACAACAAAGCTTAAGTGTATATATCACCCAAGAATGTTGTCTCTGTACTTTATTATTTTATCTGAGGAAATGAATCTTCTGTATTTTTGCGTGACACTTTAACGCAATTCTCCGCACTTGGTGTCATGGAAACGTGTAGAAAAACGTGGTAATATTCATTATTTGTGTTTGCAGAAACAAACGCTACAAAAAAGGCCAGACCACAGTCGCACAGGGCTTAGAGCCTGTTTATTTTCCTCAGGTTTTCCTGAACAGACCCTCACTCCCGTAAAAGCAAACTCGTAAATCTGTGGTGCATGCAGTAGGCAAATTCGCGTTTTGTTCTTACGTTTGCTTTGGCTCTGGGATTCGTGTTTGCAGGCGTGTGTGTTTGCTCGGACCCTTCTTGGAGGCTGGCGCAAAATATAAGCTCTACGAAACCAAGAACCAACTGCAGGAACAAGGAATATAGGAACATTTCGGCCTGCTGATCTCCATGACATAATATTTTGCGTAATAGTGGTGTGCTGTTGGTAATGTTGATATACTATCTTGCCCTTTTTTTGGACTTCAAAAGCGATATCGTATAATAGTTGACGCTCTAAAGACTGGAACGAAGTATTTTGATAATAAGAACTCTACTTTCATAAATAACACCGTCATTATTAGGCAAGATGGAGACGTGTAAACCTATGGATCTGCAAATTCTAGAATCACAATGGATTCTGGATTGAAATACAGCAGAGGCAAGCCCACAGTTGAATTTTCTTTTTCAGAATCGACAAATTACATTAACCCCGCTGCATTCTCATCCCACGGCCCGCGTCCGAACCCTCACGTTGGCACAGCGAATCCTGTACATAAGCGTTGGAACGTGTCGAAACCTCAAGTTTACTTAGAAATCTATTGGGTTTAGTATTTAGTATTACATTGTCGGCGTCCGAGTAAAACTTGTTTGCACTTTATGGCGGCTTGTATGGCGTGTTTGCTGTGTGTCTCTCTACAATGTTTCTCTTGAGAGACTAAAAGATGAGGCGACTAATTTCCGTGCCTGTTAGTACCAAAGTGTCACGCTCCAAAACAGGATTTTATTGTTTTAAATTTAAAAGTATTCAATAAAATTAGTAAAAAGTCAAATACTCGTTATTATTATTTTTACATATTTAATATTATTATTTATAGTTGTAATCGTTATCTTAATTCCTAGGTTTATTACAACGAATTTATGTTTTTTTTAAACTAGAGTGGGGTAGAGACCAAACAGCGGATGGTTAGTGTAACTGAAAACTTCTTTCGACGTTTGACGACGCTGTTTTTATCAGAAGATAAAAAAAAAAATATTGGTTGCCTGTAAAGTCGGTACACGGGCGAAAGTTTTACGTGACAACGACTTTGAGTGGTAAAATAATTTTACGGAAGGGACGCGTGCCTTTCACTTTTTATGTCTGTCTCTCTCGCTCTTAGGCGGGCTAACCATGCCCGAGTGGAAGAAACGCGTGCCTCTCACTCGCTCTCGTTGTGAGCGCATAACGTGAGCGGAGCGTAACGCAGTTTCTTGAAGTGTCACCCGGCAAACCAATTTATAAGACGTTGTCACGTCAAAAATCAGTAGTACTCTGAATGTGCTGACAAAAGTAAATTTTTCCATCTCGAATAATTTATTTCAAATAGAGCTTGTGGCCCTGGGTGACAGTAGATGTTACAAAACAAGAATATGGATCTCCAGTTCCCGCTGTGTCAGCATGCAAGCTGTTACATTTTGTATAGTAATTAGGGCATAATCTTTATTATTAGTAAAAAAATAAAATATAAAATCATGTCATACAATTAGATGTCACATTACAAAAACTAAATTGGTAAATGTCAAATTAATATAAAATATAAGTCAAATACAGATAATAATAGTTCATTACAAACATTACTCCTGTAAATAATAGAGTAAACAAGAATCTACAGAACATTTATTGTAGTACCTACTTATTTAATATTTGGAAACGTGTAAGTTTTAATATAGACATTTCAATAGCCAAATGAAGAATAAAATCGGCAGATATGCCGTGTAATACAATATCATTACAATTCCACAGCCATTTATCAACGAAGCTCACGGTTGCGCAACGTGTAACCTATCCACCCAAATTACTCTATTAGCATTGACCAATCATTTTAGTTGAAAAGCTCTTCAAGTTATCTCGTACATCTTACGCAGAGGTCACCGGGTACAAGTTGCGAGTACATGACACCTCTCCTAAAACATGTATCGAATTGGGGTCCGTAACGTTGCCAAATCTTGTTTAACACTTGTGTTTCTTGTTATGTATTGCTGAACTTGCATAAGCAGCACATTCTATGTTCCCACAACTGGGATTTGGGGCTTTTTTGTCGAAGATAGCTAAGGCAATAATCCACCACGATAGACAACCGTGGGTGACACATCTCCTTGATAGATGTATTCCTTGGTTTTTCTTCACAGTTTAATCTAATGGTGACGACAGACTTGTACTGCATTTGGAAAAATACTCAAGACGTCAATTCAATACGTAGACGAAATTTGAACATGCGACTTCACGATTGTGAATGCGACGTTTTCACCACTAAGCCACCACAGCTTCATTACTACGTTCAATGTTTTCTTTTTGAGTTCGATGGACGTTTAAAACTCAAAAAAATATACAGATTTGAGTATGCTTTAAAAATTGGAGAGAGAGTTGGGCTCGCGTAAGTTCCGAGTACGATATTTAGTTGTTTGTTGATTTTTTAAAACAACTCTTCAGATTTCTATAAAATTTGAATGGAAATTTGAAATAAAACAATATTTTATCGCGAAAGTTGAAAAACAAAATTTTCTAAATCTGTTCAGGCGCTTTTCAGTAATTGGTTGTTAATACATTAAAAAATAGGTCAAACGAATTGAAAAATTCTTCCTTTTTTGAAGTCTGTTTAAAATTTCAATCAATCGTTCATCATCATCATCATCATCATCCACAATATCCCACTGCAATAGGCCTCTCTTTTCCATGCCATCTTCCTCGGTTTGCCAAAGTCCAGGTTGATAGAAACGATATCGTTGCAGCTGGACGTCCTCCTCAATCGTTCATATTTCTATTAATTCCAATGAATTTTGCAAATGCTATTTCACCAAGATATCAATAATGAGTTACGATGAAAAAATCTTAATACAAATTTCAAGATCCAATATAGGTTCGTGAGTTAATTTTGTTCCTCCTACGCATTCGGAAGCCTCGAGAACGCACTTAGCAAACTGAATAATCATCCACTTTCCATTTCAATATTTTCGTTCTCACCAAATTCGCTTTTTTATTACATTTATTGATGTTACCTTCATGTTTGCTCAGTCGTCCTTCAACGGAATAACATCGTAAGGTGTTAAATGCATCCTCACATTTATTCACTCACTTTTTATTACCATGTCACTGTCAAAACATACAAGTACTGATTTTGATTTAATTTTACATTTACACTACAAGCTAATTTGGTGAACAATGCTGCTCGATGTTTGGAAACTTATTTTCTGTCTGGAAGGCGTTATCATAGCATATAATATTGATAAATGACTCACAATATGTCTCAAATTGTTGACAGTTATGCTTCTCAAAGTTTTCAAAGAAAATGGCGCCATCTATGGCGAAATTAAGAATTACTTGAGATTTAATTTGATAGAAATTGATTCCTGAAAACGTCTCATTTCGAAAAATGGAAGATCCTGGGTTTATTAGAGTATAAGTTTTAAAATAAAATACTTAATTGACTTCTTCGGCTTCACGAGTAATTAGGTTTTCTGTTCAACGCTAAGTAAGGAAAATGAATGCGACAGGGTGTAAAGAGGTTGCATTGCAGTTAACCTCATTATGATGCATCATGGATGTTTGCTTATACCGAGCCGGTGCGTGTGCGCATGTACTGAGGAATATTCAAGAGTTTCACATGAAGAAAGTGACAGGTGATGAGTCAGGAATCCGTCATTCAGATTTGATGTTATACAGCATTTTTCAGTCTGGTGTAATTGTTACGATATATCGAATAATTTCAAATATTGTTTAAAGCTACAATTCTACGCTATTAATTAAGGGATATTTGACGTAGTTATATGCTGGAGCTAGTCCCTAATTTTTCGATGCAGTTTATTGTACCATGCTGACCCGTGAACTGACTGGATGACGAGAACATGTATTTTAATGATACGTGATTTTGATGTGATGCAAGGAAATGGATTTATGGATGACATAATAACTAAAGATTATTAGTCCATAGTTATTCATTGAATAAGTTATTATTATATTGTAGTGGAGTGGAAGAGTGGTAGCAGAGAGCACTGCTATGTAAAATTACATGTGTTTAAACGGGTGCGTAGTACTGTGCTATTATGGGTAGACGTGTTGCTTGCCATCATATCTTGCTCGTCATGCCACTCTGTATTATATAAAAAAGTAGCCGTCCGTTCCGGCACCATTCGGATATTGTCATATTAAGACTATTAATCGAAATAAAAACTACCCTATGTCTCAAGTTGGACCGATTTACACATATGTAAATGCCAACCTTCGTGAATATCAGTTGACTAGGCGACGAGTTTACTGGGCACACATTTTTTATATGTTACAAATACAAAAATCTTTATTGCTGTTTGCAGGTAAGATAAGATGATACAAAACATTTAAATAATTGACCCATACAAACTGGCCTCTTCTTCTAGAGGCATGCAATATGTCTGGCAACGCAGTTTCCATTGGTCTGAATTTATTATACAATGATAATAATAGTCAGCTGATAAAGTCTTCTTCTTCTTTTTTCATTTTTAAATTTTAATCGGTTGTATCATATATGTCATCTGATTCATCGTCAATTAATTTCTGGCTGCTTATGATACTATTACTTAAAATTCACCAAAACTTTGATGTACACGCTAAAAAGCGATAATCGACGATAAGAGAACAGATCGTTCAGCTGAAGAAGACATTAACCACTGACAACGATCAGCGCGCATGCACCGGTCACGCTGCCGCCGGCCGGCGCAGGCGCAGGCGCGGTGAAATTCGCTTTCCACTCGCACCTGCACTTTGACACCGCGCCGTAATGGCGGAACCTGCTTAGCGCTGATACCGATCGGTTGCCGGTAATGTGCCCACTTAAGACGTTACTGCTAATACTATAAACACACATCACACTTGATACTACGTCCTCCCAAATCCTCGTCTACCTTTGCAGTACGGCAACGACGGAATTTTGGTATCATGTCAAGTATACTTGTTCCAGGATTATTCGAAGTGAAAGCATCTCTGGTTCAGTTCGATACTCAACTTAACGTTCCCGCCCACTGCCTGCTGTCTTCCGAATATCGGCACTCCATCTAGTCTCAAGTCGTTTATTGATTCGCAGTCTCCACTCAAAAACACGTCTACTTCAACTATTATCGCTTCTGCGACAGTTTTAACCGTCCCAATGCCACTTCATTTTACTAATGCATTGAGACATACAACGCTTAGTAAATGTATAATAATAATTTGTGTAACTTGACCACCAGCCTCCAGCCCGGTAGCCACCAGTCGCATTTTATGGACTGTTTAATGGGAGTCGTAAGCGTTCCTTCTGTTTCGGAACAGGTTTTGTGCACCAGATGTTTACTTACCTTTGACACCGGCCAAAATGGCCTTCCCGTTTGTTGGACTTGTTTTGTTATATACACGATATTCAGACATCTATCTACACATACATAATAAATATTGATTCTAATTGAGATTAAAAATGCGTCTTTGAGTTTAATAGGTACCTACACAGTATATCGCAGTGTATTTTATGCCTATACTTTCGCCCATGTAGATCCTGATCACGATTTTCCCTTGATAAAAATTAACCTATGTGTTGCTCTAGCCTATCTATGTAACAGATTTCATTCTGATCCCTTCAGTAGTTTTTGCGTGAAAGACAAACATTCCTACATGACCACAAACTTCCGCGTTTATAAATACTAGGTATTATTATAACGGTTCAAATATGCAGGTCTCTAACAGGTAAGACCGCAATAAACGTAATTAAAATGGAAACCGCTGGTTGCATCGCTTATCGGCCGCGAAGTATTAATTTGTACTAATTAGCTTCCCGCAACAATGCATTCAGCTTTACTGTTAGCTACCTGCGCCTGCGCCGCACAGGGTGTTGTTATTTGGTTACAGATTTTCAGGAACTTATTTAAGTTGGCCTTAGGCTTATACTGCTTACTGGGATACCGAGATGGCGCAAGGTCCTGCTTATTATACATAGGTAGATAAGTAAATCATAATCATACTTGTTAGCGTTTCAAACACTTAAGATACTCACTATTAATCGTATAAAGTACCATTTGAGCATTAACCTTTACTATATCGTAGCACTAGCCCAAAGTTCGGTAGGCAGCAGGGGCTACTCGAGTCTAATTGCAATGGATCCCTTTAGAAAAAGGTTCGTCTGCGCGTTAGCCATCGCCTTATTATAATTTCCAACATCAGAGATGCTGAGTTTTGGCAGTCTAGGAAGTA